>JBBPRD010000033.1:0-28279 GCA_038092855.1 Boletus piedmontensis
GTGATGATGCAGACAGTGAGCTGCCCGACGGTGATGATACTTCCGATACTGGCGATGATCTCATTCTATCTGACTGCTCTGTCACTCTTTCTTACATTTGGGATTCTTTTGCCAGACATGCTTCGCTTTTTTATCCTTTCCCTTTGATCAGGGTGTCTGTTTGATAGTTTGTCGTTTATTCTTACTACGATTTGTTATTCTGTCGATAATACTGTCCTGTTGTATGTGTATGGACATTATACACTTTCGAATGATTTTGGTCCCGATGAAATCCTCTTCGATCCCTTGACATCACCTTCAATGAAGTGCATCAATTGTGCAATGCCCATCCGAGTGCAGCAGAATTCGTCAGAGTCCTTTGGCAACGCTCGCACGACACATGCTTTTCAACTTTCCAAATGCATCTTACTTTGGAAAATATGCAGAGCTTCAGTTCACCGACAATGGCCAGCGCTGTGAATTATGGAGAAGACGCTACTCCCCCTGGTGGTCTCAACATCCCCCGTCCTACCATCGAGCTTCCTCTAGGGTGAGATCTCCTTCCAACCCTTGACATCACCTTGAAGTGCATCGATTCAGTGCCCATCTGAGTGCGGTAGAATGGCCGTGAAGAAGGCCAGGATTGAACTTTCATCAATGACCCAGGTGGAGATAAACTCACCCCTCATCACTGCCAATGTGTCGGGTCCCAAGCACATCAACCTGAAACTCAACAGAGCCAACTCGAGAGCCTCATCGACACACTCGTCCGGCGCACTGTTGAGCCCTGCAAGAAGGCACTCAAAGACACCAGTGTGAAAGTTGATTGGTCGCCAATTCAAGGACAAGGAGGTCCAGGACGATATGAAGCACTGCTGCACTGGTGAATACATACGTCACAAAGGGTTCTCCTTCATCTTACTCGGCATGTATGCCTTTTCAGGTTGTTGCCAAGAGTGATGGGCATCCGGTAGTCCGGGTAGAGAATAGTGAGAAGACACAAGAATTCGTGAGTTGATATCTCTACGAGTGTCAAATGTGTTGAACCTGTTTACAGTCTACGGGAGAGTTATCATCTATGGTACTCACGAAGATGAAGGAGACCGCCAAGCAATACCTCAACAAGAAAGTCAGGTATGTCCTTCGTTATGGGGTATCTACCAGAAGAAATCTAATTTTATGCACTTAGTCACGCCGTGGTCATCATGCCCGCATACTTCAATGGTGTGCAATGGCAAGCTACCAAGGATGCTGGTCAGATTGCCAGCGGTCTAGATGTGCTCTGCATAATCAATGAACCCACTGCTCCCGCTCCTGCCTATGGTCTCGACTGCGTAGATTCATCCATCATCGCCATCTACGATCTTGGTGGTGGTACTTTTGATATCTCAATATTGGTGATGCAGAAGGGTGTCTTTGAGGTCAAGTCGACCAACGGTGATACTCACCTTGGTGGAGAGGACTTCGACATTGCACTTGTCGACTATATCTTGAAGGAGTTCCAGAAGGGGTCGTGTATCTCCCTCAGCCAAGATCAGATGGCCATCCAGCGAATCCGTGAGGCTGCAGAGAAAGCCAAGATTGAACTTTCATCGATGACCCAGACAGAGATCAACTTGCCGTTCATCACTGCCAACGCATCGGGTCCCAAACACATTAACCTGAAACTCAGCAGAGCCAACTTTGAGAACCTTGTTGACAAACTCGTCCAGTGCACTGTCAAGCCCTGTAAGAAGGCACTCAGCGATGCTGGTGTGAAAGCTAGTGAAGTCAACGAAGTAATCTTGGTCGGCAGTATGACTCGTTAATGACACCGTGAAAGGTATCTTCGGTCGGGAGCCTAGCAAGGGCGTTAACCCCGATGAAGCAGTTGCCATTGGAGCATCCATCCAAGGCGGTGTTCTCGCTGGCAACGTCACTGACATCCTGCTCCTTGACGTCACCCCACTCTCCCTCGGTATCGAAACCCTTGATGGTATCATGACAAAGCTTATCATCCGCAATACCACCATCCCTACCAAGAAGTCGCAGACATTCTCGACAGTCAAACCGTTATCGACTCGGAGGTCAAGCCTGAGATCTACGAGAGTTAGTGCGGGACAACAAGCTTCCCGGTAACTTCAACCCTGTTGGCATTCCACCTGCACCGAAGGGTATCCCTCGAATTGAGATTACTCTCGACATTGATACAGGTTAGTGTGAAACCACTCGATGAAGACTTTTAGGCTTACCTTGCTCTTATGCGTCGGTATCCATTCAGCTATAGTGCTGTTACATCATGACATACTCCATAGCACTTCTCACCCGACGTCCCTTTCTTTTTTGTTTCTTTGCACTTGCGCTCTATTGTTGTGCGGTTCCGGCTCTTTGTTGTCTTCACGTCCCTTTGTATTCCAGTTCTTCTCATTCAAACCTTTCATCTTTGTATCTCTACGACGCCATGGAATTCATTCTCCTCGAACACCCTCGCAGCCCCACCACCTTCATGAATCCCCCTTCACTTATGACTCCCTCTCCAACCTCGAGTCCTACCTTCAGTATCTTCGGCATCTCTACCATGGCCTTACCAGGTCCCCCGTCTTCGTCTCCCTGTCTTGACTTTAACTCCCTCAACTTGACCAACACTCCTCCCGACAATGGCACTTCGCCCCCTGCCATCCACGAGCGGGGGCAAGCTCACCTCCAACGGCCTCACTTCTGGTAGTAGGTGTAGCTGTGGTATTGGCAATGTAATTAATGGTACTGTTGTTCGGAATCGCGCAACATTGTTTCTGGATCGCGCAAGTTGTTCTAAATCGCGCGATGGACTGACTGCTAAAAGGCGGGAATTTCAGCACCATAGGTGCGATGAGGCTTTGAATACGTCGTGCAGTATAACTCGTTATCAAATTGCGCCCATGGGTGCGGGTGATTAGTACAGTCCATACATTGTATATTCAGCTTGGTGCACAATACATGATGCCTAAAGAATAACCAGATTTCGACAATTCAGATATATACAGTCTATATACATCGTATATCCAGCTGATATGTACACTATATATGATGCCAATTATCCGTTGTGTATTGTAGCAAACATAGCACGTATGGTTCCCAGCAATTAATGCAGGCACACCAACTCCACACTGTTGTGGTATACGCTAAGCACCCTTCCCGTAATACTTGAGATATCCCTGCCGGGTGTCACGCTTAGTGTCTCCGTTTAACCAATTCCCATTTTATTGCATGCGTGTGGTGTGAATATGCTCATGATATGGGTTGCGTAAAATTTTCTTGGATTCCGGCAACTGTACACGAATTGATTTTTGCGTTCCGACGTGTAGTTGCGCGTGTACGCACAATTTGTCATGCCAACCTGCTAGCGAAGTTAAGCTCCGATTGAAATTGACTCACTGAAATCTACCCATTGCCCGAGCTCACCCCCCGCTGAGCTCCCCTAATAACTCTGGGAACAGATAAAGTAAGAAGGACGATTTCTGAAGACAGTGTAAGTTAACTTTTCTTTCATTTTAGAGTAGTTTTTGCGGATGTGAATGAATATTCTTAGTTTTTACAAGGGTAACAGAAAATAATAACTGAAAGTTAGGTCTCCGATGGTCAACGGAGGATAATCTGCATTGCAGCCCGTGCCGACCGAGCCATGCCTAGACCATCAAACAAAGTACATCGTGTCATTCCAGACAGCATTTTAGATGAAAATTCCATACTTTGACCAGTGGGCTATCACACAACCATATCATATATATATTTTATCACATTGATCTGGCATCACTTACTACTCTGCTACCGATCCTTCCGTTGCCGACTTGCCTTTTCTGTCACCGCGGCCGGTGCTAACTGTGATGTTACTGCACCGCGTCACAGACGTCGCTCATGGTCACGCCTTGATTGAATCTGCACCAGCCCTATCATATTAAATAAAAATGTTTGACGACGACGACAACCACGACGACCGCAGTGCAAGTGAAGCAGGGTCTTCACGGAGATTGGTGAGCATCTCATTTGTTGACATGACCCTATCCCTTCCGCTGATTCGTACGCCTTTTGCTGAAAGCGGTCTCTCGAAGATGGTCAGTGGATCTGCTACATGTCGGTTGTCTAGATAAACTGATGGCACTGATGTAGACCTCTCTATGTTGCCTCTTGGTACCCTTCGGAGTGCTCAACGTTCCCTTGCCCAGGCGCAGGCACTCAGTGACACCGAGTCGGATTCCGAAGCGCAGTCCGAAGGCGATTTCAGCGCGCCGGAGGATGACGACGTGTTCCCTCATCCAGCCAAAGACAAGGCCAAGGAAAAACCAGGTCAACCATCCAAACCAAGGAATGACCTAACCAAACGAACGAATAAGCACGCGTAGGCACCCGCTTGTCCCTGTCATGTCTGTCACATGTATCCATTTCCCAGGCCGGTCGAAGTAACCTCTAAGCGTCCGGTGAGCCGCCGGAGGGTAGTCGTTGACGACAAGCTGCCAGTACGTGTTTCAGATGGCTGTCTTTTTCCCCTTAATGTTCATTGGCCGTTCAGAAACCGAGGGACCCGCGTTTCATGCATGCAGCGGGTCGCTACGACCCTACTAAGTTCAAACAACAATATGACTTTCTGTCAGGTTTACGCGATGATGAACTGTTGACCCTGCGTGAGCATGTGAAACGCGCGCGCAAGCTTCTTGTGAACTCCCCCCCGCATTTGAGAGTCGAGCGTGAAGAAGAAGTGAAGCGGCTCGAACATGCGGTGAAGAGGGCGGAGAGCACCGTCAACTTGGACAATCGGGAACGCGTAGAACTCAAGGCACTCCAGTCTGCCAAGAAGATGGAAGTGGAAAAGAGAAAACAAGGGAAAGCCAGCTGGTGGATGAAACGTTGTAAGTCCAGCATACAGCCTCAAACTTCTTGGCATTCACCTACTCGTTTGTGTTCGACCTTCACAGCTGAAAAGAAAGCACTCTTGGCGAAAGCCCGCCTTGATGCCATCGCGTCAATTGGCGGAAAGCAGGCGGTGAACAAAGCGGTAGAGAAGAAGCAAAAGAAGATTGGCCAAAAGGAGAAAAAGATGCGCCCGTTTCCCCGGAGCGAAGGAATCGAGTGGCCAAATGGCAAAAGACGTCCAGTAGGGTCAGTCGACTCAGGAAGAGGAGCAAAGCGACGCAAGGTTGTGTAATTCCAAGGGAAGTTGTGCTTTCAACAATACCCGGTCAGCATTATCAAGTCACAGCACTTGGTTCATGGAGCGGTATTATTGATTGCCTATGGTAATTGGTTCTGTTGGTTACTGCTACTTCAAGTTCTCGATCAAAATGCACCCGTGAAACCCCGGACAAGATGAAAACAGTGATGGGTATACTAGTGGGAATGAGTGAGAGGGAAATGTCTAAAAAATAAGGCAAGGAACTAAGCGGATGCAATCGTAATGGCGGATAAAATGTCCTCTCGTTCATACAGTGGCAAGTAAACGCCGAGATGTATATGCGCCAAGCGCGAAAGTCGCTCTGCAAGCGAACGTATCTCATCAGCAAGGGGCTCCATGCCTGAAGCCAAGTGTGGGGGAGCGGAAGCCCCGTTTTCAACAGTCTTGATGTGAGGGGGCAACGAGTCTCTAGGTGGATAGGCGATGGCAATAACTTGGTTGAACACTGCGTCACGAATTCTGTTCTTGAGCATGGTGCTGAGTGCTGAGTTCGGCCGTACATGCGTTTCAGCCCATCGTTCGGCAAGCTTTAGCACACGTTCATCGGGAGCGTGGAAGGGTGGTACATGACCGTTCGCTGACGAATGTGGGTGACTAGAAGCACCGATTTGCGCCTCCTTGGCTCGGAGTGCAACCTGAAGCACGATATCCTGTTTGGTCTTGCTCCACTTCTCGCGGTCGGCATCGGAAATAGAAGACTGTTGCATGTTCCCATATTTAAAGCATTGCCCGAGATGAGATGATGCGATATCCCTTATCTCCTTTTTGAGTTTGAAGAGTTCAGTATCGCTCACGCGTGATTGATCTCGCGGTGCGCCAGGTAGGTCACCGGTATCCGAGAACACGAGCTGGCGGTACAGCAGCAAAAACATGTACATGGCAGCCGTGTCGGCCGCATCCGCTGCTAAAACTAGCAGGCGTGCGCCGTCGAGATAAGTGGTTTCAGGGTACAGGGGCAAGGGGCACATGGCTTGGATAGCAGTGGATGACGAGTTCTGCGGAGTGGATGGTCCGGGGATAGGTGGGTTGAAAACGAGGTCGGTGAGGCCTTTGAGCACGCTGACGTATGTCTTTTGCGTGTGCGAAAGGCTACCATAATGGAGCGACCCAGAGGGGAAGGAAGAGTGAACGAAAATAGGTGATGCGAGCAGCTGGCGGTGGGATGACTTGATCCAGTCCCGTGTGACATCAAGGGACGAACTCAGTCCTTTGCGGCTTTTGAAAGCCTTGAGCTCATACTGACCCGAACTGTCGATGAGAAAAGGGCGCAGGGTTTGTAATTGATGGTTGGCAATGTCCTAATGCATACGTCAGCATGCAAAATGAAGAAGCTATCGGACGGACAGACGAGTTTCATGAGCTCCAGAATATCGAGACACATTCGCACTGCTTTGACGGCGTCCGCTTTACTCCCTCCACCCCCGGGTGCACAGGATTTCGCAACCTCCACCATAGCATCGACGGCACGATCGCGCATTGGTGCACAATGGCTCTTCAAAGTTTGACCGATGACGATAAAGAGCCCAGAGGGATCGAAAAGGTTGTGTTGAAGTTCCTGGTGAATGAGTTCCGGGTCAAAAATGGATCGGAGATGCGCGGCTTGTGCAGCGTGTCTCTCGATCTGCGCTTGGAATGTGGAAGGATTAGCATATGTGTCTGAGATACTTGTCAGAGGTTGAATAACGAAGAGGAGAACTTCGAGGAATTCTGTTAGCAGTAGGCGGATACGCGAAGGCATTCGGAGAGTGAGAAGACGGCGGGAGGTCGAATACGTTAGGACAGGGTTCTGCGGTGGGAGAGGGACACGACGACAGACACAGACACACTCAGATGGGCTCCATTGCATGTCAAAGGAGATACACGTGCACCCATTTTCGAGTTCCTGTGCGACAGCACGCCAGTACCTATCTGAGAGCTCGCGCTTTTTCCGGCCAGAGGTAGGTCTGAACTGCAGCCCGGAGTCAAAGAGGAGGTCATGGCCTATTGAAAATGAATGAGTGAAGTGGTAATAGGGATGAAGAGCAGAGACGTACGGAGCTGGGGATTGCGCAGGATAGCACTCAAATCGAGTTCCTTGAGCGTCTGTCGATTAATCAACGGATGTAAGGATGGTATGTGTGGGGAGGTAAGATCTATGTGCGGAAAGGGAGGTTGCAAGGCGGGATGAAAATTGCCTGCGGACGGGGGATGGGGCTCGATCCTGAGAACGGGCGGTTGAGAGGAGGGTGGAGACGGAGAGAGGGGTTCGCGATGTTCAGGCCGTTTACGGGAACGCCGAGTGGGGGTGTGAGGGGGCAACGACGCTCGGGATGAGGGATGTCTGTCCGGTGGACGAGGGTGGGTCTTTACAAGGTGGTTGGTGTCGATTCGTGGACGCTTATGGAAACGTGCGTGGAGTGGATCGGCGTTGAGCGGGGAGACGGGAGGGGAGTCGGTAGGAGAATGTTCCGAGGGCCAGACTGCATGGGCGGTGCTGGTGGAGAGCCAAGGGCTGGTGGGGGGCTGCCTTGGGGCATGAGAAGGGCGGTGAGGAGAGGAGGGGCGGTCGACTAGGATGGGATCGGTGGGAGACTGGGAAGATTGGGAGATCGGGTGCTGGGCATCTTCGTCAGCGTCAGCCTTTCGTTTTCTGCAGTTTAGTTCTTGGAGAGGATGGCCAAGGTCGCTCATAGAGGGAGGGGAGGGAGCTCTGTGGGGGCCGTTGAGCTCGAGATAAAAAGAAGAACGTGAGGCGTGTGGAGGGGGGGATATATAAGTGCCGTGAAGAGAACAGCCGAACTGGGTGAGACTCAGGGCAAACACATGGGATCAAGACACGACGGAAACAGACCTGGCGTGCACCGCGAAGGGTGACAGGAATGAGATGGCCAATGGAGGAGGCCCTGGTTGCCTGGCAGATACCTGGTGGTGCAAGTGAGTGACGGAAGGCGGTCAAAGCGGGTAAAAGCCAAGGTTTGCGGTACTGGCAGGCTGCCACGCTGTCCGGCTGAGCTGACAATAATAAAATGAGGATCGCGAGTCTTACGCTCTTTGGGCAGTCCATTTCAAGTTCGTTGGAGCAAAACATCCGTACTATCCTCCACATGCCTAATCCGCTTCGAAACGTGTCCATCTTATTCCAACACGTTCTCAGCCGTATACGCTTTGTCTTTTGCACAACTCATCTTATCGATCACCATCACATCCCCCCTCGACGCAGTCTCCACATGATTATCTACGCATCAATGAGCTTCCCATCCTCCTCTTCCGCTGCCTTCTTCGTCGGCTTCCGCCCATAGAATTCTCCGATAATCTTCGGGTTTATGCGGTTCAGCTGTTCTTTCGGAAAGATGCGCAACAGTGTCCACGCCAGGTCCAGCGAATCAAATATCGTCCGCGACTCATAAGGTCCTACACACACCCCATCAGCCACCGCCCTCCACCGCCAAGACTGTTCGTTCTCACCTTGCCCCACAAATTGGCGCTCAAACTTGTCTAAGAACTCCAAGGCCAGCTTATCCTCAGCCGACAACGCTTCCTCCCCAACCACCGCTTTCATCGCAGCTGCATCTCTCCCTATCGCGTACTTGGCGTACTACGTACACGTGGCCTCGTAAATAAAACATAACCATGCAGAGAATCAAGGCACAACTCACCAGCTGGTTGGATACGTCACCATGGTCCTTCCTCGTGAGTTTCTCGCCGATCGCGCTCTTCATCAACCGCGAAAGTGATGGTAGCACATTAATGGGAGGATATATTTGTCTGTTGTGCAATTGACGATCGACGAATATTTGCCCTTCGGTAATGTATCCTGTCAGGTCAGGAATGGGGTGCGTTATGTCTGCATGATCGGTGTCAGTCAGCGGAGCCTGGGAATTGTGGAAAGGAAGCACCGTCGTTGGGCATGGTGAGGATGGGAATTTGAGTAATCGAACCGTTCCGCCCCTCCACACGACCAGCACGTTCGTAAATTTGCGACAAGTCAGTGTACATGTATCCCGGGTAGCCTCGACGGCCAGGCACTTCTTCACGGGCTGCGGATACCTGCCAGTGCGGAGTAAGTAGACGAGACAACCAATACAAGTATTTCAATGGTCCATGGAATTAAAACGCACTTCACGCAGGGCATCTGCGTACGACGACATGTCAGTCAATATAACTAAGACATGCTTCTCCAATTGGTAGGCGTAATATTCGGCGGTCGTCAACGCAAGTCGAGGCGTGACGATACGCTCAATGGTAGGATCGTTGGCCAGGTTAAGGAACAGCGTGACTCGATCAAGACTGCCATTGGACTCAAAGTCCTCCTTGAAGAACCGTGCTGTTTCCATGTTGACACCCATAGCGGCAAACACCACCGAAAAGTTGTCTTCGTGACCGTCATGCACATCCTTCGTAGGCCGCTTCACTAAGCCGGCTTGACGTACAATTTGTGCCGCAATCTGACGTTAGCGTCAAAGATAGGCACACAGAAGTCAACATTATGGCTACCTCGTTGTGTGGTAGACCTGCGGCTGAGAAAATAGGGATCTTCTGTCCGCGGGCAATGGAATTCATGGTGTCGATTGTGGAGATCCCAGTTTGTATCATCTCTTCGGGGTATATCCGAGAGTACGGGTTGATCGGCGAGCCTAAACTAAACCTTGTAGGGGAACGAGAGACACGATAGCAGCAAAAATAAACCCACCGGTGATGTCAAGGTAATCTTCCGCAAAGACTTTTGGGCCCTGGTCGATGGGATTTCCAGAACCGTTGAAGATGCGACCAAGCATGTCTTCTGCGACGGGGAGTTTCATGCTGCTACCCGTAAATTCGACATGAGTGGCTTTGACGTCTACCCCTGATGTGCCCTCGAAGACTTGTACAATGGCTTTTTTCCCTTGGACCTCCAGCACTTGACCACCTCTCTTGGAACCGTCGGGAAGGGTCAACAGTACAATCTCGTTGAACGAAGGGAACTGATCAGGAGTTAGCCCCATTATCACGTCAAGCGTGCCATGATTTCTACCTTGACATTGTCCAAGACAACGAGCGGCCTGAGAAGTATTCAGTTAGTGGTACGCAGGCATATTTTAATCGGGATTTTACCCGTTGATGGCAGATACGGTGCGATAATCTGGACAAATGGCATCGAACCAAGACAGGGACGGGAAGGTTGTAAGGAACCTACCGAGATGAGGTTGCACGCGATATTCGCGTGTCACCGCAGCGGCGTTGATTGCAGCTAATTCACTGTCACTGATGCGAGGGTCGACGACCATGACCGCACTCTCCAACTTGCATTCGCCATCCCCCCCGAGTTGGATGGCCGAGCACGCTGCCGAAATTCACACGCCCAAAAACGGCTGGCTGTGCACAGGCAGTATGTGGGTTTTCTATTGACCGGAGTCGTGGTACATTACAACGCGTTCAGTTCAATATTCCTGACACAAGTCCGTCCACCAGGCCTCGTGCTACGTCCTTCACCTTATCCACATCCTCAGACGACCTGTCAAACACGCTCTCAGCTCCACAATTCAGGTCAGAAACCATTCTCACAATCGATCATACCATTCCGTTTCGAGAAGAATTTCCTCAGCTTGCTCGTCCGCTTCCCAGCCTAGATCCTTGCTCTGCAGCACAATGTAGAGGTATTCGGCCGTACTCGATCGGACCTGAGCAGGCACGCATATAGTTCGTTACCCTTCCCTGACGATCGGAAAAGATACATACTCTGGGGTAGGGATGGGCAAGGAAATCGACGATTTTGGATAGACACGCTTTCGCAACCGAAGGAAGCGTCAAGAGGTTGACAACTCTGCGGCACCGCCATTTTGTGACGTCGCTCGGTACAACCCGCGTTAATGAATTGTGACTTACATCTTCATCGATTCCTGCAGTCTTTGGACGTTCTTGACCCGCAACACGTTTTTGCAGGAGATTGCCAACAAGGCCTCAACACTACACAATGTCAGTTAGCACACACGCCACTGGGATGCAGCCTGCTTACCATGCGGCACCTCTCTCACATTCCGAGAGAGACACCAAGGCATCCTCCTCAAACAACATATTGAATGTCTGCAGGACGGGTATTACGATATTGTTGGAAGCCGGGTTTGACTGAGCCAAATTGATGAGGTCACTTGCAAATTCTGAAAGGCAGTATTCCGCCCCAGTGAAAGCAATCGAGGGTAATGTTTTCGTATAACTCGCGAGACTCGTTGATGCAGGCCGTTGCTAAGTCAATAAGACGTAAACCTGCTGTCGAGACCCACCACAGCGGAAAGCGACATACTGTACTGCCCGTCCTCGCGGCGACGCTCAACACCAGACCACTTAACAGCGGTCTCCGGTACTCAGGTATCTGGAGGATCCTGACAGCCTTTGGGAACAACCACCCACCATCATTCCAGTTGTTGTTGTCATTGCCGCCCTCACTGCAGAAAACTGTTCATCGAATATTTTTGCTCTTTCAGGACAATGACTTACGCCAAAAATAACTCCCTCATCAGATCGGTGTTTTTTACCTTCCATCTTTCTGCATGTTCCGTAGCGGGGAGCTGGAACTTCAAGATGCGCATAAAACATTCGCCAGAAATCTGGCGGACATTATCGAGCCTTTCTACACCTTGCCGAAGAATACGTCCAATGGCAGTGTGGTATCTGTGGGGAGGTAAGAACGAAGGAAAGTCCGGGAGGCTGCCAGCAATGCGGAATAGATCCTCGATGACCGAACTCAAGCCGCGGATACAGGCGATGCGTATCCATGATCCCACGTCTCCACGCTCGTCCGTAGTGTAGTCCTCCAACCCATTGTCTAGTGCATCGAACAATGCACAGACCTTACTTGATTGGAAATCTACACCCAGGTGGTAAGACACAAAATATATCCGCACCAGTAGTGTAACGTACGTTTTGCCAGCCTCGGTGTTATGTTTGTGAAGATTTTCGGGATAGCCAGGTAACACTCTCGGCGCGCTTCGACATTTGTTATTCTAGCTGCAGACTGTAATCACCGGTTTAATGAGGGCAACATGCGGAGACTGTGAATGGGATCCAATTCCTCACCTCTGAACTGATGCTCTCCAGCAAGCAATCCACTGCTTCGGGAAGAACATGAGGATGTGCATCGTAGTCGAGGACACCCAACACACGCCCCAAACTCTGCTGCAGTGATGGGGACCCGTGTCTGAATTCTTTGATCAATGTGCAGAAAGGCCGTCCGAACTCAGTATACACCGCACAGTACATGCCAAATGTGCAAACTTATCTCTGCACCAACACGGAACAGTCCACGAGAGAACTCACTGTGGCCACCGCGCTTGCAGCCGCCTCTTGCACGTTAATACCCCTATTCCGGAGCCCTTGATCGACGAGATAACGCCAATCTGGGATAGATGATTGGTCTTGGGCGTTCTGTGCTTCCTGCTGGGTGATACTGACGGCAATGAGACTGCAAGTTACACCGAGCACTTGGTCATTCCGAGGTGCAAGAATAGTATCTTTTGGGACGCGCCCGATAAGACCGAAAATCTTGCACAGGATTTCTGATAAGTCCATGTGACACCGGAGTGTCTTGACTGACCTCTTGTCTTTTCTCGTCCCCTTCCGGGCCAAATCGTTGTTGATAAGCATCTGCGAGTTCTGCGAGTGCCAACATTACACCATGAATATCTGTAGTATCCACCGAATGCAGTAGTAGTGCCTAGTTGGTCCGTGTTCAATGTCATCGATAACTTAAGAATCGTGAATTACCAATCGTGAAGTGCACGTCGGCCCCAGCAACGCGAGATCGATCTCGCATATCAGCCTCAAGGATTTGGCACCCAACTGCCTCATCGCAACATCCCAGTGACGCAGCGTAATCGAAATCAGATGGTCGATGAGACCCGTTCGGTATTCAATATGCCTACAATAGCGAAAATGGGAGAGCAACAAAACTCAGCGAAAGGCCAACCTACTCAGCTACTTGTGGAGCCGCTGTGAGGAACGCGTTGCGCCGTATGCTCACAGAGTAGAAGTCCGTTTTACGGAGCACGTCGATACCATGAGCAAACAAACCCTGAACCCGCAATAGAATGGTGAGTGCGTAAGTGGACAGGAAGCATAGCAACGCCGCACCATCCTGCCTACGTGTTCTTGGAATGCAGCACTTGCGGCTCTGCGGATGGATACATCACGATCGAAAAGAGAGACAGAAACAAGGCTCCGTGCTAGGTTGACAGCATGCGGGGAAAGGCTGGATGCATCCTGAGCCCTTGCCAGGGCCCAGATGACATAGGCTGCAGCATCTCGCACGTTGGAACCAATTGAATGTGCACCCTTACGAATGTCAAAGTAAAGGGCCTGTTGGGCGTTAAAATAAACTTCTGCGTCCTATTGAGGGTCGTGCCCTTGCCTTGGATAACCAATTAAGCAATTGCGGCAACAGCGATGGTTCCACGAGGCCTCTGCGTGCCATCTCGGCGGTCGCCAGGCATGCACCATGCCATGTCGCCTCGGCAACAGATGACATGTCGTAGATGGAGGCACCCGCAATGCTGTGTATGGAGAATAAGTTCAATGTCGTCTCAAGGACTTGCGCTGAGAAATTATTTGGTAGACGCTCCGCAATCTTGCCAATACCTTTGGCCGCTGACCATCGAACTACAGTATCCTAGCAAGAGAGAAATTCGACAAAGAGGCAAGAGGCAAGAGGCAACTGCACTGACTCACCTTGTCTTGCAAGGACCTGAGTAGCGCTTGTAAGATGATTTCGATTTCCTCCGGAACATCTACGTCGTCGTCGTCATCGCCGTCATCTACTCGCATTGTCTCCTGTGCCTCCGTTACCTCCAATGCGCGAGCTGGTGGAACGTCTCAGGCTATATATTCCCTGAGAACAAGAATACACTAGCCGTTGATCCTGGAGTTACTCATTCTGGGAGGAATCAGTCGGAGCCCTATCCTTGATAGTAGTTTTGTCCGATATTTGCGAATCAGGGTATTGCTCGTCAGAGCCTCACTCTTCCTTATGCTCTCCGATATTTCTAACAGTGTAGAAGTGGCCGAGCGGGACTCCTCCGGAGCTCCAGACTTGATAAATTCGCACAATACTTGCAAGACCCCAATAGCCTACCGTCGTCAGGCCATGTAGATGATAGCGATAGCACACCCACCGACAGAAGTTGCTTCGTTTCCCGCAGCACAGAGATGGATGATGTGAGGAAGGCTGATAATTGTTGTTTGGCATCTTTTCTGTTCGCATCTTAGCACTTCCTCAAAACTATACGGTAGACCTACCGCATGTACAGTCGTGAAAGGAGCACCGCCGCGCCATCCCGCTCTAGACCTGCGTAGTCCAAGTACCGCTTGCCGGTAGCTTCAAGTGTACTGAGTGTTCGTCCTTTGTGGCCGGGTTCGTCGAACTGTTCTAGATCGAATGGGATTCTGCACACGAGAGAGAGCCACAGCAGCACCACATAACGCAGGGACCATTGAGATGGATGAGCAGCGGGCCCAGTGGGCAAACGGATGAAATCGATGGCAATAGTCACGTCCGCGATTTCATGGGGGAAGAACCTAGCTGCTCATTCTAAGGAATAGCGCTCATTGCAGCGTAATGGACTGAACCACTGACTGATGGTTTTGTATCCTCTAAGCTTGATGTAATCGTACAACAAGTCAGCCAGACGTCCCACTCGAGTGATGGAGGATGCGACAGATAAGTCGGATGTACACGCCCTGGCATGTGTTCTCAAGCATTCTGCAACGGGAATAACAAGGTCTTCGAGATAAGGATCCAGGAGATAAGACTGTTCTTGGTACTCGGCTAGCTGCTCAACGTTCGATTGTTGACACTATGAGACATTATCGACGATCATACGTACTATCAGGCTAAGCCTCCGTAAAACGTCGAACTCGGCTCTGTTCTCTTCGAGACTGGGTTCGGCTGTCAGGTCGACTGCAAGCAATGTATTCTGAAGGGAAACAAATTCATCGTAGCGTTCAAAGGACGCGAATAGCTTTCCTTCATCTATGGGTTCGTCCGGCATCACAAGTTGACTCAACTTGGCAAGAGTCAAGACCGCAAATAACTGTATGATCGTATCATCATTAGGTCAGCGACACGGTCCGAACTCGACTAACGCAACCATCAAACTTTTCAAGAGTGCCTCAGCATACATGAACTATGCCTTTCCCTCAGCAGAACATTCGCGGTGTAAAGCGAAGAAGACCAGATGACAAACAATCAGAGGTACTTCAACCTCTGAGTTATCCTCCCACAGGCTGTTCCTCTTGTGATTCTAATGATATCTTCAAGGAAGACAAAGAGGCCAAGCTGCACCGAAAACTGGCACGTCTTTCACGTCGATTTCTAGAACAGACAATGGACCAATATTGTCCATTCTCAAGCATCACGCTCTCAGGGAACTTCGTAAAGTCGTCAAGAAGGCCAGGACTTTCGAGGTACAAAAGACTCTGAAAAAACTTAAAGATGCTCGGTGAATAGGTGTGAACTTGGTGTCATAGAGATAAATCCTAACGTCTCTTGCAATCCAGGCGCAAGGATCCGGAGAGCGACGTGACGAAGGACCTGGGGACTCAGTTGGAGATATTGAAGGTGAGTGGAATAAAAACCCGGATGCCACTACAATCCAGAGTTTAACATGCATGTCGTAGCGTCTCAGCTACGACCACCTTGCCCACTTGGCACTCACGACTAAACTCAAGAAGGACAAGATCCTCTCTGCGGACCCGTCAATACGAGCCATTTCAGTAGAATTAGCCTCGAATCTAGTTTCTCCCGGAGCGCCGGGGACCCCGACGGCTAAAGTGCAAAGCCGTATACTGAGCTCCAAAGTCCTTGCATCAGAGGTCGTGTTGATATTGGAAACTCTGAGAACGTTCCTACATCCTTCCCTGGGATCGCAAGACACTGGAGAGGCCACGGACAATCCTGGCACGTCACCAAATATTTCGAAGAGGAAGAGGACGCAGAATGGCGATGAAAATAATGCATTCTCGTCCAGGGACAATGTCCCGAATCCCTCCAACGAAGGGAGCGATGGAGAATACGAAAATACAAATGACAACGAAGCGATCGCAGAATTGGATGACGGTTGGGAATCTGGTATAGTCGATGCGCCATCAGGGTCAGGTGGCTCAGTAGCAGGATCGACAGACGACCACGATCCCAGATCCAATAACTCCAGCGATGGGATATTTGACCAAAGTATCAGCGATGAAGGTGGCTTTCCTTCAGGGAACTTCGAGAGCGGAAAATTACAATCTCACCGATCCAAGGGCCAATCCGAGTTTCTCCCTTCCCTTTTGGTTGGTTTCACTCGAGGGGATTCGGGTAGCGACTTTAGCGATAGCGAAACGAATTCCCTCGGTGGAATTAAAAAGAATCGTCGTGGTCAACGGGCACGTAGGGCGTAAGTATATACCTCTAATTATCCTTGGCCGTACACCGTTCTAATTCCCTGCGCACTTAGGATATGGGAGAAAAAATTTGGGAAAAACGCCCACCACATCAAGAAACGCCAACAGCAAGAGACAGTCCACGGGTCAAAGCGCCACCTACCCGACTCCGTCCGGGTTGATCGGCGATCCAAAAAGGCAAACAAGGCAACCACATCCTCACGACCCCCAACACAATTCCGTGCACCCACGACCCTTGGCCATGAACAAGCCCTCAGACCAATCCTGGAAGGGTCTGAAAGCGTCAAAAATCCAGGTCCGATCAAAGGACAGTCGGATCGCATTCAGCGCAAAGGTGATCTGCGGGAAAACCAGTGGGAACAACCGCTGCACCCATCGTGGGAGGCCAAAAGGAAACAACGGGCGGCCGGCATTGTGCCTTCACAAGGAACGAAGGTCGTATTCTCTGAATCGTAGCAATATTCCGCTATCAACTATCTTCAATGGCAATCATTTATCCATGATCATCGTGGGCACTTTTTTTATTTGAGATTCGTTTGGGTTAATTCGTACAAACTTGTTCTCTGGTGAAAGACTACATGGCATAAAAAATCATAGTTTTGGAACAGCGCAAAGTATGCAGACCCCAGAAACGTGGATACCCGCTGTCAGATAGGAAAGCATAGGGTTGAGTCGACAGCTAGGTCGAAGGGCAGATGGGTATGACCCGGGGCATGTCAATGCCGAGGGTTCGTAAGCAAGAAGCAGATTACATCTTGCGAATAGCACAAATATGCTTTTTATCCCCTTGCAGTCTGCATGCACGAGAGCACCACATTGCATCGCAACGAGGACATCGCGGAAAGTTTCTACCTGCTTTCATGCACGTGGAGCATATCGTCCTGCAGGAGAGCTTTGAGCTCTTTTCGACGGCTGCAAGAATGGGGTGGAGTTCGGCTGCATCGACATCACTATCTGTCGATGGAGAGATGGGAGATACTGCTGGATCCGTGGAGGAACCGTTCCAGTCAAAATCAGTCAACAAGGTGCGGCTGATGGACGGGCTCTGTCTAGAACCCGAAAGGGGTTGAAAGAATGAAAGTGGTGAATCGGGAGGTGTATCGTAGCCACAGTTAAGATCAGGCTGCTTGGCGCGACGCTTACCCGGTACCGGGATATCCAGGCTGAGGTGGGACCGGAGCCAAAGAGCCGCTGGGATGGTAGTTGTGAATGATCCATAAACATTGGTGTGGCCTTCTGTGGGCTCTGTGATTGGGGTGCCCTGATTTATTCTTGCGTAGATAGAGGCCATGGAGGTTTGAGACGTTGTAGAGGAACGTGAAGTGCTCCATGTCCGACTTCGGCGGTGCGTCATAGGGATAATGGAGACCTGTGTTGGGAAACAATCATGAGCTGACAGGTAAGGAAGACAACGACGTGCTTACTTGATTCTGGGACGGTACAAGTGAAGTAGTGCAGATGGAATCACACACGAGAGGGGGGTGTGCAAGGTATATCCCTCGCAACTGAGTGGCGATGTCACTCGCAGGATAGGCCAAAGAGACCAAGAAATATTTTAACAGAGGAGCGGCACCCGTCCGCGAACTGGATGGGGAAGGGTGTGAGGCTGGGCCTATAAGGATGGGAAACCCAAGTGAATATACCTGAAGGAAAGACTCTGCACTGATTATGCGCGGGTAGGGCGCTGCGAGAGCCGAGAAAAGTGGGCACACGACACCTTTTATGCCGGAACCATAACCCCATCCGCACACGGGAGTCGTAATTTAAAGTAGGTCTGGGAGAACCTAAAACGGAGATGGAGACCCGTGGATGATACACGTGAATGAGAAGAGCAAGCTTTGGAGTCATCGTGATTCGGAGGGATCAGTACGGAGGAGATTGAGGGTAGTTGAAACGTTATGTGAATGGCTTGACGGTCAGATTTGTACCTGAACGATAAGACAACGTTCTGCTAAGTGCTGTATACTCCCCGGGTGGGGAGGCAAGTGGCGGATGAAAAGACAAACAAGACAAAATAGGGGAAGACTGGCGGAGCCCTGGCCAGGCAGACGACGACCAGCAGACCGCATACAATCACCTTCGCATACGAGCACCCCCGTAGACGACCACCTCGTCCAATCCTTCGTTCATTTACGCCTCTCCGAACGACCTCTTGGCACCACTCTTTACGTCTTAACA
Organism: Boletus piedmontensis; assembly: GCA_038092855.1. Classification (NCBI taxonomy): domain Eukaryota; kingdom Fungi; phylum Basidiomycota; class Agaricomycetes; order Boletales; family Boletaceae; genus Boletus; species Boletus piedmontensis. The sequence goes on from JBBPRD010000033.1 coordinate 18,731, forward strand.
AGGCATGGTGAGCCCATCACAATCCACATTTGCCGCATCTCTCCCATTCACCCTTGCTTGCGTGCTCGCTTTCAGGGCCAGACACTCTCATCGCCCGGTCAGTATTCCCCCCTCTCCTCCGCATCCTTCCTCGTCTCCGTTCATTTTTCATTGATCGGCCCTCCCTTAGCTACCGAAAAGAAATCTGAGTCTGGCGAAGATGATCGCCTGCTCTTCGCAGTCTCAGAGATGCAAGGATGGAGAATCAGTGCGTCTCGCTCGATTTTCCTTTCTTCATGCTCATCACCGGATCATTCTTCCTGTCTATCCAGCTATGGAGGATGCTCACGCGGCCGTGCTAACCTTGGAAGACGGCACTGAAGAAAAGAATGCATTTTTCGGTGTTTACGATGGCCATGGCGGTAAATTTTTCCGTATCTCCCGTCTTCACTCTCACTCCTCACCCACAGGTAGCACCGTTGCCAAATTTGCCGGAAAAAACGTCCATAAGCGTCTTCTCGCAGAAGAGGCATATCGCGAGAAACGTTACGAGGAGGCGATGAAGAGAGCTTTTCTGGGAACCGACGAAGATCTTCTCGCCGGTACGTTTTCCCCTTATCGTTCAAGGACCGTCACTTGATACCAATCCTTCAAGACCCAGCTCATACGCGTGATCCATCTGGATGCACGGCCGTCGCTGCCCTATTAACTCATGATTCAAAAATTTATGTCGTACGTCGCAACTTCGACTGTTCGTTGCATTTACCTTTGACACCTTTCTCAGGCTAATGCGGGTGACTCGCGGTCGGTCATTAGTGTCAAAGGGGAAGTCAAGCCTCTGAGCTTCGATCATAAACCCTCTAATGATAGTATGTTCTACTCTCCTACCTTGTCCGCTCCCCCTCAACCAATACTCATTTGCAGCCGAGCGAGCCCGCATCGTTGGCGCTGGCGGATATATTGAATACGGTCGTGTAAATGGTGTGTATTCTGAATCCTCCCTGATCATCTAGCTTACGCAGGGCGAATTAAGGAAACCTCGCGCTGTCGAGAGCACTGGGCGATTTCGAGTTCAAAAAAAACTACTCCTTGATTCCCCAGAAGCAAGTCATCACCTCCGACCCTGACATCACTATGCATGAAGTAACGGGTGAAGACGAATTCCTTGTGTTGGCTTGTGATGGTCTGTCTGTTTCATGTGTCTATGACATGCATTAATGGTTATTCCGTTGCGCCAGGTATCTGGGATTGTCTAAGCTCTCAACAAGTCGTTGATTTCATCCGACTCAAAGTCTCTGAGGGGAAAGAACTCGGCGAAATAAGCGAGGAGATCTGCGAACACTGCCTTGCCCCTGATACATCTTCAGGGACCGGTGTCGGTTGCGACAACATGACAGTCCTTATTGTTGCGATCCTCAATGGAAAGACGAAGCAAGAGTGGTACGGTTGGATTACTGATCGCGTAAAAACTGGCTATGGCTTCAGTACACCCAACACCATCCCACAGATCTACACCCCTGCTCGACTCATGGCGTACAAGGCGAGGCGAGAGGCTCAGGAGGAGCGCGAGCGACTACGAAGTCAACGAGGTGAAGATTTCAATGCGCCACAGGCATTGTTCGGGTCCACCGCATTTTCAGGTTTCGCTCGCGTCTTGGGGAGCACGGGTGGAATCTCCTTCAGTCCAAGCACTGGGATAGTAGCTGATGGCAGTGCTCGGCTTATGTTTGCCACTGCAGACGATGAAGACGATAGTGGCGATGAGATGGAAACAGAGAATGGCCGGTCGTTCTTCGGCGAATCTTTTGGTCTTGGGCGGCCAGTGGATCCCGCTGCGTCCCTGCGAGATCGCTTGGCCGCATATGAGAAGGATATGAAGGATGGGCTTGATGATGGGTCCGATGGAAGCATTGATTCTGACTCACGGCTGGTGGAGATTAGCGATGAAGACGTTGATTGCCTCTTTAGCCAAACGAACGGTGACGTACCCAAGCCTTCCCCCGATTCAATTTCCTACCTGGAAGAGCAGTCGCTACCATCCGAAGTGCCTTCCGTTCCACAGCGCAAGTTGAACGGTGACGTTACACCGGTTCAACAACTGCAGTCGCAACCGTTGGGAGACGAGCCTGATCCAGTAATCAAAGCTGAAGGACTTATGGATACCAGTGAAGATCCGCTGGTGACATGACTTGACCGTGGCCCCAGCAGTCTTCTTCCCTCCACACCTACCACTTAATTCTCTACCTGTATGTCATGCCTGGCCTGACATTGGTCATTTCAGGTCATGCTTTGGGCTCCAGTGCGCTTTTTCAATATCTATTGGTTTTGTAACGTCGCTGTCATCACCAACCAATTTCTGAGTCTTTCTAGCTTCAGTTGTAGCATCTGTAGCAAATGATCGTTCATGATTACCCTCATAATGATCACGATTCCCCTCATTCTGGTGTTCTGAACTTCGATAACCTACATCTTATACTCACAGGTTGTAAACTGTACTAGTGGTTTATATATAACTGCTTGAAAACCCCCTTCCCATTATTCACCTGGCCTAACGGACATTGCGCAGGATGACAAGCTCGTTTTCGCAAAGGCATATGATTGTATTTCCCGCCTCGCTGCCCGAGGCGAAGGCGCTAATTCCCAGAAGAGAGCCACCATCACCCTGTCCAACAGTCAGTACGCTCTGCCTCGCCCACAACTCCTTTGAACTGCAACTGCGATATATGTAAACGTTGCTTCCCCGATCTTGCGCTCCATTTTCAAAGGCAAAGATCATGTCGGAGGCATGATACGTGAACCGGGTGTCACGTTTCGATGCCAACACGAAGGCAAGGGCAGAAAAAGTGTTTTCGTGTTTCCACTCGGGCAAACTAACGTTAGTTGGACCATCAGAAAGCACGTGTCGCGTGCCGTCGAGCCCGTTTTTGACCACCAGACTCAAAGGCTCCATCTCAGTACCCGGAAGAGGCATAGATAAGATGTTGAATGCGGAATCCTGTAGGCTAGTAGACCATGTTGGAGATGACCCGTCATCGCCTACCCAAGTAACAAACGCGAGCCTTCCTACGGAAGAATCGACTTCTTCGTCCATCTCACCCTGTGCAAGAGTGGGGAGCCCACGTCCAAGACCCAGACCGCTGGCATCCTCTCCTTCTCTTAAAGCCGCGGTATATTTCTCCAGTGCTTCGCGGATAGCGTAGAGTTCTGAGGGGTCAAGTGTCTCTGGGACATCAACGTCGTCTGCTTCTGTACTTGAAGTGCCAGAAGCGGAAAAGACGTGAGACCACTTGATACCTTCGATCTGCTTGTCCAAGTGAATTGCGAGGATACCAAACTCGTGTTCACCCTCGCGGTCCCATGTCCAGAAACTTGTCGAGGGGCGAATACCGTCCCAAAGCTGCTTAGCCGAGTAGCGGGGAATGGTGAAACCCTCCACCGCGGAAGGCGACGTGACGTGGACAGTCAGCGTCTTTTGAGAAAAAGTGACCCTGATCTGAGATGCTGTGATGGTAGAAGGGAGGGGGAAAGCGACTGTGACAATGTCTGATGTTTGGGTCCAGGAGTAAGGGTAAGGTTTAGTAGGCTGAGGGGGACCCTCGGCATCCAAATTTTCCTCTGGACGTGGGATCGGAGCAATTTCATCAGGGGATGGTTCGTAATGAGCTACGTGCGGGTCACTGGTCTTGTGATAAGGGGAACTGCCAAGAAGAAAGTACGCATTTCGAGCGCGGTGATACGTCATCAGCATAGGCACGTCTTCCCCACGCCTGCGCCAGACGATGTCAAGGGCGAGAGATTCCAGCTGCATTTCAAAAGGGATGGTGAAGCGAGCGGCCCATACGTCAAATTCGTGATATTTCATAAGGTGTTTGGCTGATGGGTCAGAGGCTGTACCATAGTGTCTAGAAGACAGCAGCGCAACAGCGGTAGTGGCGGAGGTTCTGGTTACATTGTGCACCCGGAACGGGATTGAGGACCTTGGAACAGCGCTATCCTTGTCCACCAACTCAAAATTTGCAAGGAGCGTCGCAGGTCCAGTGGTGGGAATATCAAGGACATATAAGCTTCCCCATCCGTCGCCGATAAAGACGACACTTTCGTCGAGAAAAGCAGCGGAAGGGTACTCGGGGTGTACTAGATCGATTTGCGGAGCAGCGACGGATGTGGGCAGCTCGTACACGGCAGTGAAGGAAGGTTCTTCTGTGGTAGGCTACTCAGATGGAATGGTCATGGTATAAGTAACACCACAAATTATGGAACGATATGTCTCACATCTCCGACATCGACCACGATCACTTGGTGATTTGTATCGATATATATTCCTCTCCCCTTGATCGCGGATGGTACGAAGTGGTTATGGGTAATTCGGCTTTGTACCTCCTGGAATGTGAGAGGAGACCTTCCATGAGAGGAGGCCTGAGTGATCTTATATGGGAGACCATAGCGGCGGACAACATTGTCCTGGCTGAGGAGAAGGAGCTTATAACCTTCGAATTTGGGGTTTAATAGACTGTGGGTGGGTGTAAAATCTGTCATTGTTGGGAATACTGGAGGAAAGAGTCCGAGTCATAGTTCGAGTTGGGTCCAATTCGAGTCTATGTCAAAATCAACCCCGCCGACTCTGAGCTACTGTCAACGCATGCCAGCACAAGCCTGAGAAATTCAAGGCCAAACTCCACAATGGTTTTCACTTTGTTTACCCTAACACGTTCGAGACATGCCATACAGACCCAGATTCCGATGTAGGTGTGGGTTGATCATGTACTACATGCATAGGTTGGGCAGCCGGCGAAGGTAATCTTGAATGCGCACAGCGCCTCTCGGCGGATCAAGTGTCCATGCACACCCGTGTCCTAAAGGCCGTACCCCGTTGTTCCGAACTTGTTCTGCATGTGATGAGTTCAATCGTCTCCTCTTTGTCAATACGATATGACGGGTTGTATTCTCACAGCGCATATGAACCCATGTTCTCTCCAACGGAAACCTGTAATAAACCCCAAAATTTCAGGAACAGAGCACTGAGGATCAAGCAACGCGGAATACGTGCCAGCTTGTCATTGCCACATTGAAGGCAGTACTGTCACGCGAGGATCACTTCTTATGAAAAAGTTGTGAACCTCGTACATTGATATCCTGTACCTATGTTCATTCTGCTAGCGGGGCTTTGACACCAGCGTCGAGGAGGTCGTGATTGATCTCCATACACCGATTCGACAAAGAAAGGTTCTTTACCTGGTGAGGACAATGGATTAGCAGTTTCATTTGCAAATTCCACCCCCCACAACCAGGATCCCCCTGCATGGATCATGTCAAAGTGTAATCAATATGTTCATGACCACGGGCCCCGGGAAAACTCTGTTCGTCATCTATCAAGGCGCACGGAAGGTCTGTTCTCTTGAGAGATGCTCCTCAGAAATATTCAACTATATACTTAGGTGTGGCTTTGGCTCCATGGGATGTCCTCGTGACAGGGAAGCTTCTTACTGATCGAGGAAGAGCACAGACACCAAGCGGGTGAGATAGGCCGCACCTTCAAGTTGTTCGCCCCCGAGTAGGAGCGCACACCATTAGAACGAGGAACGAGTCTTGCGCTCGAAAAGGTGGCAAAGGAAGCGGCCACTCCATACATCACAGCTGTAGCTATCGCATATCCCATGCAAAAGGCACCTTATGTCTTCCCTATCACCGATGACCGCAACGTGGAATATCTCGAGGCCAACATTGACGCACTTAAGATTACCTTCACACCTGGACACGTCAAGCTCTTGGAGAGCCTGTACCCTTTGAAGATGGGTTCCCCCATAGCCTTGTCGTGAGTGTACAATTCTTGGTTGTGCTGTCCTACTGACATCTTGACCGCCAGGGTGACGGAACAAACTGTATGTACACGATAAAGGCAGCGGCCTGCAGAGTGAAACAATCTGGTTTAACCCCCATTAAACACTCTAGTTAGGTACTCTCTCGTCATCATCGTGGCTTTCCTTTGATCTGCTGTGATCGTTCGCTGTTGAAAGTAGCCCGTCTCAGCCTTTTCGTCAGGGTATAATAGGCCACTACCTAATGATTAGGGTGTTAGCTGTTCTGACAGGATGCGTGGCCCCAAGCGCGTGTCATGTGGCGTAGTTAGAAAGACGATGGACAGTGGTGGCATGCATGAGTCCAGACATCGTATCCACACACCATGGTGTTCAAACATTCGATCCGTCTCTCGACGCCGGAGAGTGTTTTGTCTGTTCTTCACTGGCAGTACTGGCCAGATACGAAACTTAACCAGGATAAAGCTTCAGTATGTTTATAATTACATGTACAGGGAAGCAGTATTCAAACGGAGAGCACGTAACATCACTAGTCCTCTGAAATTGGTGCATGCCCAGATTGACGACACATAATGATATTTTCTACGAACTTCGACACCTTTCCCCCCATTCTCGGGTTGCGCCAACAATCACCCCTACATATCTTACAGTTGAGCTTCTTCCTCTGCGACTACATCATCATTTCCTTTCGTCGCATAGACTCTCCGCATAGAATAGACACAAGTTGTTGTGAAGTAAATCTGGTAGCTTGGAAGCGCAAGAGAGAGGTTGTGAATGCCTCCCAGGACGGAGGAAGTGAGGCCACTAGGATTGAGTTGAATTCGACCTCGTTTGTCGGGAAATCGGTTAGAGTCAGCCGATCATGCAATCGTTTCATCTTCCTGACATGCTTTGCGATATTGGCTCCCTCGGATGCCACAGTAGTATAGAATTTCCTTGCGATGGCGAATTGGACCCCCACAGGTTCGTGTACAGCCCTCAGATTGTTCCACATTTCAGCCGATGTTTCGCAATCTGATATGTGTATGACCTGCTCATCCTTGATACTGGCGGCGATCAACTCTTGAGCGATCAAATCCCGGCTATCCCATGCGGCTGCGCTCTCAAAGTCTTCCGGCTTCTTCATCGAGCCGGTAACGACCTCAAGTACGCCATAGCGCCGCAGGACAATACTCATGCGTGTCTTCCACGCGAACCAGTTATTGTCTCGTAGCTTTTCAGAATTTGGCGTAAATGTACCCCCATAGTTAATGATTAGGGTACTGCCTGCTCTACCCTGGGATGGGACTGTGCTCGTATTTGCAGGCATTACCTGCGTGGAAATTTCCACCGGCCTATCTATGGGAGGTGCAATAGAACTCTGGTTGCCTTGTGACATATTCGTCTCGGCTAGATTTAGCTCTACACCTGTGGGGAAATCCTCAATAATGAGCCGATGGCTGTCTACAGGCGCGGGCCAAGGTTCTTACCTGTAGGACAGACTTGAAAAAGTATAGGGGACGTCGTGGACAGTCCGATTGGTGTGAGAGAGATTTAAGATTACTATTTTACATAATCTGACCTCTTATATACTCCGCCTGTGGCTGACATTACTAACTTGGTAATTCATTCATTCTCCGACTTATCGGCCCGCTTGGTATGGCTCCCCGTGCACGGCTTGCTTACCGACGAGTCTGTGCCCGTGGTCTATGTTCCAAATACTAGTACTGATGTTTTCTACCAACTTCGAATGTCCATCGAGGAAGTGATTAACGGTCTCCATGCGCTTGTCCTGCAAGGAAGATTCCTACCACGTACGTGTCGAGATTAAGTAACTCAAGGACCGGTGGATATTCAGAGAATAGAATCAATCCATGAGTATCTGAGAAGAATTTTGGAAAGGCGTCCGCTCGCGAGTAGGGATTGACTTACCAGAAAGAGATTTGTCATAGTCAGAATCATGAAAACGAGCAGAATCGTACTTCCACATGCTTGGAAATCACAGATTTGCATCATACTATATTTTGCGTAACTTCCTCATCCACACTGTACAAGTTCTGCCGCCCACTAAGCCGACTCGTCATGCAGTATCACATACTCGCGATTCGATAAGCCAAATTTGATGACTTTTCAACCAGGACTCAGGATGAGGGAGGAAGACGAAGAGTAGACAACGCACCATCTCCTGCCCTCAACTCGTAGAATCTCGTAGCGGGTATAACTTCGTCATTGACGTGGGTAGCATTTGTAGACTCGAGGTCGATAATGTACGGCCTTGCAGGGACGTCAGTGGTTATGAACAACCTTGAATAAGAAGGACAAACTTGACGACTGCCTTTACACCACCAAGATCATCTTTTTCTTGCACCTGGCGATCTGTGATTTAACGGCACCCGGTCAACAAAAGTGAAAGAAAGCGCGCTATAGTGACCTACGTTGAATGACCGCATGCTGCTTGGAACAGGAAGGGTGTTCGATGAATATATCAGCAACTGTACGGTCCCTCCCTATTAGATAGGCACTCTGCCGATGAATGTGAAGGAGTTCTGTGACAAAAAAAAAGTTAAAGACCGCTGCGCCTATACCCATTTACAAAATCACCTGTTTGTTCACTCCCTTTGAAAACATATAATCTCCATCCCATTGTAGGTTTTCTGGCCTCGGGGGGCTCGTTGTATTTCAGAACGGCGCTCGTCCCATCAGCTGCTTTGACGGTATTAGTGGCAGCCGCGAGTAGTCCAGATGGATTGAAATTTGGTTTGGCCTTGTCGACTGGACTTTTGGAGCGGGTCGGAGAGCGGGAATGACGCTTGGGTGAGGCGGAACGACGTGATCGTGTTGGACGCTCCCTACTGCTCTCGCGGTGACGACGGTCACTGCGTGTGTGATAATCCCCATCCCTGTCGCGGTCTCTCCTACTTTCACGGTTGCGGTCACGGTCGCTATCTAGTTCTCTGTCCCCTCCCCTCCTCCTGTCGTCGTATTCGTGTCCGTAAGGTCGTCGATCTTCAGGGTAATCCCGTCTATCTCTTCTCCGTTCTCCATCTCGTCTTGGGTTTTCTTTCTTCTGGTTGGTACCATGACGGTGGTCGGGACGTCCGTGTTGATCTCCATTGTCACCTTTCCTCCGCTGGTGGTCATTATCGTCATATTTGCGTCTAAAGCTGTTGTCCTTGCCATAGTCACGCGAGTGTGTGGACATAGTGGTCAGTACTGACTCTGTTCAGTGTTGGTGTTGGCTTGAGACCGTATAGAAACCGTGGGAAAACAGGTACACATGCCACTACCACTGTAGTACCAAGCCAACATTTATAGAATATACAACTTGCAAATACAAAACGAGAGAAAGCGCGCAAGTGACAAAGTCCACAAATATCCATCCACTCTTCTTATCTGCAAAATAGGACCGTGCATGATAGTGTTCACAAGCAAGCTTCTCCAGGAAAACATCTGCCAAACCGCCGTGTTCGCGCAGTCTTTGGTGGCCCTGCGACTGAATACAGCCCATGGTATTCACCTCCGTCAACAGAGTCTTCAAACACCAACTGGAACGGATCGTAGGGAGTTGGGTAAAACGTAGATGGGATATCCACAGGTGTCTTGACTTTGGTGGTCATGGAACGCGAACCTTCGTCCAGTGCTCGCCCCCGCTCTGCTCTGACCAGAGCAGGTGTCGGATCCGGAAATGCGTCCTGTGGAACTGACGCAGGTGAAACCAAGGCTGAAGCAGTGCTTGGGAGGAGTTCATAGTTTCCATGCCAATCTACCATCACCC
>JBBPRD010000034.1:0-28118 GCA_038092855.1 Boletus piedmontensis
TGAAAAGATTTCCCAAACCTCGAGCAGTGCGGTCGGGTGCACGCTAGATTATAAACGTCACTCGTTGACGCTGGGCGAACAGCGTTTCGCTATATGGGATACTGCGGGGTTAGACGAGGGTACTCAAGGAACCGTCCCTGCTGAGAAAGCAGAGGCGTATCTCAAACAACTTCTCCACGACCTGGCCAAAGCAAACGGGATCGACTTGCTCATTTACTGCGTGCGCGGAACACGGGTCCGATCTGCGCTGCTCACGAATTACCACCTTTTTTACTCCGCAATTTGCAGGAAGAAAGTCCCCATCGCCATCGCCATCACAGGACTCGAGAACCAAGTGGGAAACATGGATACATGGTGGCTGAGTAACGCAAAACAGTTCTCGGCGCTGCAAATGTATTTCGACAACTATGCTTGCGTGACGACACTCGAGTCGTCCGTGGAGAACGCCACTCTGAAGGAGAGACGCAGAATATCAAGAACAGCGCTAATCAAGATGATCATGACCACTTGTCGCAGCGAGCAATGGATGCCAGCCGAACGGAGCTGGGTCGACACAGCATTTTCCGACATCCGTACCATATTGTCTCCGAGGAACGCGCAGGGTGTCCCTGTAGCCAATGTCATCATATGTGATATCTCCCGACACGCTCCCGTCAGTCAACCAGCCATAAAACGTTCCCTCACCTTCCACAACCCTATCATCCTGTCCCATTCTCTCACCTGGCCGCTGGGCCTTCGCAGCCCGATATCGGTCACGAATGCGAAGTCACAAAACAGACTTCCATTTGATGATGCTATGAAATGCACTCCGGAGCGCCTATTCCGTGTTTATCAGGTTCCACGGAAACAGACATCCCCGGGGGGCAAGGGAGATGTGAAGAAGGACATGATTGTCAAACGCGGAGTGGATCTACTTATCTTTTGCGTGAAGAAAGAAACTGGAGAATGTAAAGACGTCAAGTTGCAATGGGAACATTTCAACCTCACCTACGGCGGTGACCTTTCGCCACGAATTGTCGTGGTTATCGGAGCCACAGATCAGCGGTCGGCGGAGGAATGGTGGAACGATGCAGTTGGTGGAGCCACCACGAAGCCTGGCGATCCTTCCATTATTTCTTTGCCCATAAACCAGTCACTCGCTGAAGCCGAGGAGGTAAAGGGACGACTACGAGACCTCATAAATACTCGCTGCATCGATTGCAGTAAGGCAAACTTCGCAGGAAACAAGCAGATCTTCAGGCATAACACCTTGCCTCGTTTGGAAATGACCCCAATACCTATGTGGATGAGAGCACTGGCGAGGAACACCAATGTGGAGAAGGCGGTCACTGACCAGGATGTTTTGACGGAATGGGGTGTGTGGGAACATGTACCAGTTGGGAAAGATGCGGCAACTGGATCGCATACGATATACCTTTAACAGTAGAGACGATTGGGATCGGAACCTTTCTATCTTGTCTTCATGAAGCACGCTACATTGTAGCAGTACCTAGTAGTGCAGAGTCTGCCACTTGCGGGGTCTCAGCGCTGATAGTCTGACCTTCTCGCAAGATCTATATATTCATGTAGCTCACAACATACTTGATCGACGTAATTAGCATGTAAATTTCCTCGATCAAAGACACTATCTAGCTTACCACTCTACCTCAGTCCACCCTCTTCAGTCTCCAATATTCGTCACGTCATTTCAAACGGATACAGACCATAGACAATTATCATCATGGGGCCCCCTCCACTCCCATTCTTCTTCGGGTGGCCCAAGACTTGTGTCCACACGCTCCTGACGGGCTTTAAACTCCATCCAGCCGAGAGCCATCTGAGCCGTCAAACGCCGCGATGGATCCGGACCCCACAGGTTCTCGACAAAGCTCCACATGTCGAGAGAGATCCTGCCTTTTGGGAACTCCGGTCGTTGGTTGTTTATGACATTAACACAGAGCCGCGCAGGGTGCAGCCTATGGAAAGGGTGATTACCCGTGTAAGCCTGTATATATATCATGAGGCGTTGTTTGAAAAAGAAAGCCGTCTACGTACCGTGTAGATGGTACAACCCAACGCATACATATCGCACGCTCGTTTGTTCACCTTGCGTTTTTCTTCGCTGTTCTTCGCGTTAAAGATCTCCGGGGCCATGTAATTGAGTGTGCCGCCCATGGCAACCTTAGAGATAGCGGTACGGAAGTAATCATCCGTATCGAAGGTTGATACAAGTCCGAAATCTGCGAGACACGCATGCCCTTTCCCTGTGATAAGGATGTTATCCTGCAAGCATTAAATGAAGTGAAAGCTTGATCCAGAGAGACAAGAGGAAACATACTGGCTTGATGTCTCGATGGGCGACATGGGGTTGCATTGAGTGCAGGTAGTTCAAGCCCCGGACTACGTCCAATATCTACATGGTTGGTGAGGTAATTGCTACTGACGAGAAAAGTCCTGCTCACTAGCATCGTTCGATTTGCCTCGGGGTTGCGCTCGAGATACTCGAGTAGGGTTCCTTGATCCATCCAAGGAGAGACAAGCGCTGCACTGATATTTGGTCCCTCCGTAGGCATGACGTAAATACCGTACAATGGCAGGCAGTTAGGATGCCGCAGATGCCTCCAGACGATAGCCTCCTTGGAGAGTTGCTGCAGGTCTCAAGAGTCTCAGTCAAACGATTCTGATGAACAGATCAAAGTGTATTGTCACCTTGTTGTAGTCAAGCAGACGCTCGCGGTCGTCTCGTTTGAGGGCCTTTACAGCGACTAGACGAGAACCGACCTCGCCTTTGGAAACGAGACCAAATCCACCTTGACTCTCTAATACCAGACCACTGACTGCACCCTCAGCAAGGTAGATGCCACGAGGACAGCATCCTGACTCCTTCGAAAACATGATGAGGGCGTTAAAAAAGTTTCTGCGATATCCCTCCTCGAGTTCAACATTGGCTTCAAGCAACTAGGTCCCCTGTCAGTGTCTTTTTTTGACCCCTTCGAACCCTCAGTTCGTCAACTTACGCTGTGGAAGAGCTCGACAAGCTTTTCGGCCTGAACTCCGCGCTGGTCTAAAATGTTCCCCTTTTGTGATCCGGTGATGCATAGCACCGCCAAGGCGGCTAGGTTGAGGATATCATAGTGCAGAACCATCGTTCCGTTTAATAATGCCGCGTTACATTTGTGTTCTTTAGGACTAACCTTCGTCTGAGAACTATCAGCCGAGTTTGAAATGTGAAAAATAAAGGATCACGCACCGCACGAAGAATTTCGAGCAGCCTACCCTTTATCGTGTCGTACGATAGAATGCAGCGTGTACCATCCTTTGCCCAACGCTCTACACACTGTTTCAGCTCAGATACTCGGTCAGACCAGTCGTCGCTGGAAACCCATCCACGACGAGGGCACGCAACCAAATGCGTATAGGTATGAGCAACCAAACCCTATATGGGACGTCAGATAAATTAACGATAAGCCACAAATCATCCTACCGGAAAAATCGGAACCTTTCGGACCAGCTCCAAACAAGTCTTCTCCTCATCACTGCACGAAAAACCCTCGAACTGTTTCACAATCTTGACGACCTCTTCCTTGGTGGTAGCCCGCAGGACTTCAGCAGCCTGTATGAGTCCTTGTGCCTGTAATTCTGGTCCACTTTTTTGCCCATCAATTGTGGTATATTGTGAGTACTCGTGCACAGGGCTCTTGAGCCACGTTTGGAAAGCGTTTGGATGAGTAGATTGTTCCCTCGGCGTCTCTAGTTGGGAGGCACGGTCCGGAACCACAGTGGTGCGAGATGGAGAGCGGTACGTTGTGAAACCTGTCCTTCGATGGCTCTCAGAGGGGATGGGCTGTGGAAGAAAGTCTTCTAGATCGCTCGACTGAAGTTGGTCATCTTGTGTGACCGAGCGGAGAGGACGATGGTGCTCTAGCGGAATGCGAGCTCGCAGGCGAGGAATGGAATGCGCAGGAAATACAATACCGTAGTGATCGTAATCAACTGTATCATAGCTAAAGCTGGGGAGGGTGGTATCTGGTTGAGGATGCGTCCCCAGATTATTACCAGTGAGATGCGAGGCAATGTGGGGAGTGTACTCGTAGTGCTTGATCAGTTCGTGGCAAATGTAGCATTCACGTTCCATTTGTAAGGGGGAGGCAACGGAGGAGCTTCAGGATACGGAAAATATGATGAACCACCTCTGGAAAGCCCTTCAAATACTATTTCATGTAGAGCGGGCGCCTACATGGTGAAGCTAGAAGGGCTCAAACGGGTCAGTTTCGAAGCGAAAGCCTGAGAGGCAACACCGCCTCGAGACCAGAATCGAAGACAATTGGGAACCGGTTAACATGACAAAACGCTCCTTATCGTGACAAGGAGACTGTTAACATCGTACGTGTGTGTTGTGCCGCAAAGGTGTGGTACTGAGGCCAGTTGTGGGTCCATCTGAGTTTGACTGTTGACATGGTGAGTACTTTTTATTGTTTTCCGCTGTTACCAAGTGAGCTGTGTTGTTGTTCCTGATTTGGATCCCGGCTCGAGTGATTACAGTAAGGCTTCTCGTGCACATGTACAATACTAACCCGCCCTTTTCCTATATCAGATCATTAGGCTAGTAAAGTTAGGGCCCGAGGGACGGAAGTCAGACCCTCGCAACACTTGGTATGCCAGGGATAACTCCCCTCCAGAAGCACACACACCTTGGTGAATATCATCTGCATCATGATGATCCAGTTTTTCTTATAAGGCCTTATAAGGCCTTGGCAAGTTGACCAAGCTGTAAATTATCAATAGTCGGGAGGGTTCCTTATAATGCTTTATATACCCCTTATAATGGTAGGTCCTTTAGAAAATAGGAAATGGACTTGTAACAATGTCATACATCATGTGGCTGGTCATAGATGGTCAAGGACTCTCAGTCCGATCAAAGAGGGAAAGTAGTGTAAACCATTAGAATGGTAGGCCATTTGGACAATAAGAATTGACATTTATCAATGTCACACATCACACAACTTGACGAAAATGGCCAAGATTACTTGGCATAGCACAAGAGGTGAAGTAGCATCAATAACTATAACGGTGGGTCCTATTGAGAATGAACATCAGACTGTCAACAAGGTCACACATCACACAGCTCGACAAAAGCGGTCAGGGTCCCTCAGGCCGTCAAGACCCCTCAGCATGGTGCAAAAGGCGAAGTAGCATCAATAACTATAACGGTGGGTCCTATTGAGAATGAACATCGGACTGTCAACAAAGTCGCACGTCACACAGCTCAACAAAAGCAGTCAGGGTCCCTCGGGCTGTCAAGACCCCTCAGAATGGTGCAAAAGGCGAAGTAGCATCAATAACTATAATGGTGGGTCCTATTGAGAATGAACATCGGACTGTCAACAAAGTCGCACGTCACACAGCTCAACAAAAGCAGTCAGGGTCCCTCAGGCCGTCAAGACCCCTCAGAATGGTGCAAAAGGCAAAGTAGCATCAATAACTATAACAGTGGGTCCTATTGAGAATGAACATCGGACTGTCAACAAAGCCGCACGTTACACAGCTCGACAAAAGTGGTCAGGGTCCCTCAGCCCAGTAGCAAAGTAGTATAAATCCAATAATTAAATACCTGTAGAAAATGAGCATCAGACAGTCAAGAGATAGATAATAAGGTCTTGTGGAGTAATCACGAATGATAATGTTTATTGTGCAACTTAATCCCGGAAACTGGTAAACACACATTATCTGTCTGTAGAGATACGCCACTTCTTCAATGACTGCGCCACAGATTTATTGGCTGTCTGGTCCCGCTCCAACCGAAAAGCAAAAGCCTGGCCAAAAATCCTCCTGCACATTCTAATCAGGGCCGGTTATCAATGTTCATCAGGTCAGGAACTTGCCTGTTCCACCATAATAGAAGATCCTCAACGAATCTTTGGTCCTCTTGCTCTGCCCCCTCGAACCAGTCCACTATCACATTGTAGAACTCATGCATGTCGAAAACACCGTCAACAATCGCCCATGATCCACAAGAGGACAGGGCAAATCGGAGCTGAAAGAGGGACAGATAGAGAAATGGTCAGTTACCTGATGTTGATTCGAGGATGCACCTGGCAAGCTATGTAGGCAATAGCACACGGTTGAATGGTCTTCATACCTATGAGAGTGGCAACATGAGCCCGAGTTCATTGTTCACCTCAGTGATGTTTCCTGGAAGAGCTGGCTGCAACTTCCTCGTCATCTATGTCATCTGCAGAAGTGGGGGATGTAAATACTGCCTTGAAAGCCTTAAATATCTGGTGAGAGATAAGGCACATCGTCACATTGCAAGACTTGCCTTGACCAAAATTTTGCCCTTGAACAATCCTTCTGAAGGTTCCTGGGGGTCAAACTGGTAGTCAGCATATAGGAAAGTGGGCCATGATTGAGCAGACATGAGAAAGTCGGGATGCAGTTCACGGATGTTCTTCTGATGGCTGCATCAATAGACTAGTCAGCTTCAGCAAAGCATACAAAAAATATTAACTTACATGGCATTGTTCCAATCATAGTCGACTGGACACAGTAACCTTCCTGTTGAGTCATTGTAGAACCCTCTCCCACTCTTATTGTCCTTGATGAGGGGAGGATTGGGCTTTGGGGAGCTGTGCATGAGCCAGTTTGCTACCTCCACTTTAAGGAGATGGGTGTTGTCACTGCGCGCACTATCTGCTCCTTGCCCAAGCTAAACATACATGAGACATATTGCATGAAGCTGAATAAAATATAAAATAGGAGAAATTGCTCACTTGCTGTATCACTTGTGTGAGGTTCACCTGAGAAACCTCACGAATGGATGGTACCCATTGCAGCAGTTCCTTGTAGCATTTATATATATGATTCTCCCTTGGGTGCTCCGTCAGTGAATCTGATAAGAAATATAATATCCCACCTACCGGATAGTGTGGCTCATGCTAGTGTCCATAATGTGAGCTCATCGATCAGCTTCTGCCAACATGTCGTCGATGCTGTCATGCAGTGAGACCATGCGCCTGATGGCTCGGCCTTTGCGGGTAAACAGTTGAGAACCTCTACAGGGGAAATGAATGTTGGACAGTTAGCAGATAGAACAACAGGAAATGATACTGCTCTTGGTTCAGGCGGTTGCTGTTTTGCAAGACCTGTATGTGGCTTTGAGGAGTGGATACTTGTTGCAATAAAGCAACAGGATCATAGTCCTTCTGGGAAATATTTGAGCTTGACATCAACAACAAAGTGGGGAGGATGATGACAGACTGGCAGAAACAGCACACATTGCCAAGGTTTTTAAAGCGTCAGCAGAACAATTAGCCGACCCTGAGGTAGGACGGGGTAGGAAAGATAGCCTAGGTAGAGAGTAGTAAGAGCCAGTAGGACAGTCTGATCTCAGGACGGCCATGTGACGTTCCAAATAAGATGGTATTGGCTGAGATCTAACATACAATATTAGCACCTGAAACATAGAAAACAAAATATGTACCTCCATACAGAGCCCCATGGTAATGTGGACAGTGGAACATGCTTGATGAAAGGAAAAAAGGCTTAGTAGTTAACATTTCAGCACCGTTGTTCGCATAAATAACGGGAATCTGATGTCGAGAAAAGGGGTTTCGTGCTGAGAAATGAATCATTTCAGCACCGTGGATATGCGTAAATAACGGGGATCACACCACTTACCAGTATGAGAGGGCCATCGGCCTGGAGGCCACATAGAAGACTGCATACATTGAATTGAAAGGATAGCAATCACTCAATCAGGTATAAAGGGGGATCGTCAGATTAGACCATGCGTATTGGAGTGATCAGTCAGCAATCGAACTTATCATGTAAGAACTAGGGTGTTGACTCAATGTAAGCGGATTGGGAGGGAATGGATGGGAAAGACTTGAATGAATCGTGATCCAGGCGGGACGGAAGGAGAACACTTCAATGGGTCTTTAACCCCACTGTCGCTCGATACGAGGTGGCAATGGGGCGACCCAATGGACACAAAGTCCAGAAGCGTACCCTGTGCGACACAAAGTCTGACCACAGAGTAAGTTTGAGCGGCACAAAGCCAACTCAGGGGAGGCAGGAACTGGGGACCATAACAACGTGCGAACTTGAGTCTTGAGGGAGGGGAAGGTGCGAGTTTTCAGACTTCAGGTGTGCAGTCGGGTGATGCATAGTCAGTGCCAGTGAAATGTTGGTGGTTAGAGGTTGAAGCAGGGACCATTCCGGACAGATCACCATCAGGATCATAGTAACAAGTCAAATGACCGGAGTTGGAGTCGTAGATTGAATATCTTACCTAGCAACGCCACCCTACACATCCTAGCAATGCAACTCTATGATGCCTGCTTCAGTGGACTTGTCAGACAATCAGCTGCCAAGTCACACAGTACTTTCTAGTCCAGAACATCCCACGACGGTGCTCATAACCTCACTGACTTCCAACCTATCTGTCAGCTCTGAGTCACCTCCCCATGAAGGCTCAGGTGATAGTGGGCTCCCACGCTCTCATAAACGCACCCACCTGCAGTTCACTCTACTGTCCAAAGGGATGGTTCCCAGAGCCTGTGATTCTTGTAAGAAGGCTAAGGTGGTCCACACAAGTGTAAGTCTGCATTGAAACCCAGTCACCCGTATTGGTGCATTGGTGATGGCTTGCAGGTCTCAGCGTGGAGCTCTCCAGAACTTGATGATCTTCATGCACTCCGCATGCTAGAGCTTGCTAGGGCAAGCAAGAAGACTTTTGATTCACGTTTAAAGTATCATCGCCTTTGTCTCCAAGAAATCGAAATCATGCGTATCATTGCTATCAATGAGTGCGAAGAAGCTGCCTCATTGATACATGGGGCAGAATCGCAGATAGGAGAATTAAGGCATATCTTACATTGTAATGGCACAGTGATTGGCGAGAGCAGCATTACACTATTTGGTTCAGTACAGAACAAGCTTGAGGACGTTGGTGATTCCATATCCGAAGCTGGCCACAAAGCGCAGTCTTTCAGATCACCCATTCCTTCAACTGACCGAGATGATGATGACGGTGGTGCTTATGTTTGATTAATGTATCGATTTTATGTATACTCTACTTACCTCATGTATTGTTGTACTTCTTTGGATACCTGGTACTGGGACTTGGAATGTGGCCCAACTGTTGGATGAATCCTTGCCCATGTGTGCATTATCATCCGCCAGATCACCGACTGGATGCATATTTAAAATCTAATATGTATGCACAAATACGAAGTTGTCCATGTTAAACATTTATGAAGTAAGTTAGGGATAGGTATGTGCACCATACGATCTATATTAATGATGAGAAACTACATAAAATGTTCACTTGCCAATGGTGGGCCCCAATTTCACTCCTTTTGCGCGAGAATTGCATTAATATACTCCATGGTCGTCGGACGTGCGACGGTAGTGACTGCAGTCCAATGTAAGTATTATCCTAGATGCATATGGGATCTTACTTGCCATTATTTTCCTTGCGCCATGCAACTATTCCTGCAGTATACTGCCAGAATGACCCATGCATCTCATAAGTCCAATAGTTGCCTCGAGTGAGCACAACTATTCATGGATCATCCAACTGGCGTGCCAGGAGAATTCTGATGACACGCTCGCGGGGTTTGAAGTCTTGCCTCCAGAGTACAACAATCTGGAAGGTTGAGCGAGTGAGCACTTGAATCAAAGAATCGGAAGAGGCATGGGACATCCTCCAGGTCAGTGAGAGATATGTCAACTGACACAGATGCTGAAGCCCCCTAGGAACACTTTCCCAGGTCCAAGTCGTGGTTAGATCAAGATGGGTGATGCGGTTGAAGGCCCTCATATCGGGGAGATACACAAAATGTACTCCAAATAGTGTGGCAGAATTGACTGAGAGATATTTGAGGTGTGTAAGATTATTGAGGGCGTCAATTACTGGATTTGAGTGACCCCCCAGGCTATTACCTCCAGCCCGTAGGTTGAGGCTCACCAAATGAGGACAAAGACGGAGGAGCAATGCAGTGGTACAAGGGAGGATTGCGACACCAATGAAGAGCTTGAGGATAGATTTCTGCTGCAAGGAGAGCGAGTGTATCACTCATTGAGCAGCGCTCTCCATATAAACATTAATTTTTCTGTACAGTATCGGTTCCAGCCTTTGCAGAAATCATTTCAGAGCAATCAACACGAGATAACTGTTAATACTCATCACCGTTTCACTTGATGAGCCACCAGTACGTAGTTGTATAGTTCTCATGGCTCTCTGCTTGCTAACAGAAAGATTGCGCATTCCAGCTCGTAGGGCAAGACTACCCATTGAACCTTTGATGTGGCAACCATCTAAAGAAGTGAGCTGCGTGCAGTGGTAAGACAAGGTTTTTTCAGCGAAGGTTGGAAGAGCTTACATTTTTGAGTGAAGTGGAGGTGGCGGACCGCAGTAGCACCGATACTGTCATAAGTCTACCAGTAGTAGTCAGTATTAGTCAGTAACACTCATAACCTCTTTAATGCAAATCTTATCGCCCGTCGATAACCAGTCAATGGATGTAGAACACGCAAATACAATACATTCAGGGGAAAGGGGTACATAGACAGGTGAGACTTTCTTAGGTGACATACGTTCAGAACTGGAAGACGTGCTAGAAGGGTCCATCCTCTACCTGAGGGTCCACATAGGCGGTGCGGTAGTCTGCTTCACTATATGTTGGGGCCATGGATGTTGATGCTACCGGCTGCCGGGGAAGGGGAACATACATAGGTGAGACTGTCTTGGGTGATGAAGGCGAACATTTGAACATGTCCAATTTTTTCCTGTTTGATCGTGCAAGTCAATCCGAACGTGTTGAACAGCAGGAGTAAAAATACTTACAGTCCTTGAGTGTTAAGCCAGTCCATACGTAACTTGAAATTTGTGCCAATGTCAGGATGATTCATGTATTCCAGGACTGCAGTGTGGTATGCATCGAAAATAGGGCTGTACTCTTCTCCAGAGAATGCTATGGTTTTGCCACTATTGTGCTTGCATCCCATGGCAACATGTCAGGATGCACAGAGAAGCTGAAACCATTCAGCACCGCACTATAAGTGAAAAGGAATACCTTACTGCGGTAGCCGACAGCACGTACATTCGAGTGGGTGTCGTATGGTATCTAGATGTAAAATGCTTAACAGGTGAGGCATTACTCATGTACCAGAAGTTGATGTGTAGTGATTCAAGATTCGTATTGCTGAACCATTGGCAAACATTACCCTGTGCAAGCCATTGGTCAGAAATGGTCAGATGTGGCCAGGTCAGGATGGACAAACTGTGGAATCGTGTTGGTGCAAAAAAAATAGCGGCTGTTGGTGGTCCGATATCGAGATCAGGCGGTTGATCTTCCACTCCTCATATCTAGCCAGGTCAGACATCAGCACAGTATCACTTGTCTCAAAAAACTTTTCGGCATATTCTTCCGCAGCTTCAACTAGCTTTGAGCGCACGTAGCTTGGCTCCTTGATGATCTACAATAGTGAGAATTAGAAACAAGGAAGAAATGTTATATAGCCTACCACTGTTTCCATGTTGGTATCGAGTTTGAGATCTAACATACAATATTAGTATGTGAAACATAGAGAACGAAACATGTACCTCCACGAAGGGTCTTATTGGCTTTGTCAATCACTTCTTTTACTGCACTCTCGTATATAACTCATGCCGAACAGCCCAAGGGCCAACCCAACCTGTTTACCATTTTGCTAGCCAGCGCATGCCGAGCATATGTCAATATCTTTTGTGTTTCGGGTGGATAATAGTGTAGTGAGGTCGGGTCAATGGTCTTCTTATGTGTTCCTTGGGGGGCACAGTGTCTGGGATTGTCACTTCCCTGATTGAGAGACGCCCAAAGTGCCAATGGATGTGATAATGAAGATGAACGAGACACAGACTTGGGAGTACTGATGCGAGAGGGTGGAATGATATAAGGGCGGAGCCGGTCCTGAGACAGCATTCTAAATGTTCCTGGTCGCATCCAATAAGATGAGAAACTGTGCATCTCAGGTTGCGAAATCTGTCTCTGAGTGAGTAAAGAATACAAATGTTAAGATTACAAATTACCTGGATTGATTTGGTAGCGTCTTGGGGCCACTGCAGTTGCTGCATGGAGAAGGGACTAAGCTGGGGCTCAAACAGTAACAATGTAACCTGTGCATTTTGCAAGTCATGTGGACCCATGGGGAGCGAGAAGGCCAGAGCGGTTTGGTCGGTAGAGATATCAGAATTAAGAGGCAGTCCATCGTATGGAACCGGCTGAAATGGTGGAAAAGCATGAGAATCTGGGGGCTCCAATGGTAACAATGTAACTGGCACATCTTGCAAGTCATGTGGACCCATGGGGGGTGAGAAGCCCGGAGCGGTTTGGTCAGTAGAGATATCAGAACTGAAAGGCAGTCCATCATATGGAACCGGCTGAAATGGTGGGAAAGCATGAGAATCTGCGTGGTAATGGGGACGGCACAACATGGGGGGGACTCAACAAAAGGAAATCTGTGGCAAAAAAGGCTTTGTAGTTGGCCTTTTATGCAAGCAGCTTCCATTCTGAGGTAGCGAAGCTCATTGCCTGGACAAAAGAGGTCATCAAATTGAGATGTCACTGACATCGAGGACACCGTTTCATGCTGAGAAATGAGTCATTTCAGCACCGTGGATATGCGTAAATAATGGGGATCACACTGCTTACCAGTATGAGAGGGCCATCAGCCTGGAGGCCACATAGAAGACTGCATACATTGAATTGAAAGGATAGCAATCGCTCAATCAGGTATAAAGGGGGATTATCAGATTAGACCATGCATATTGGAGTGATCAGTCAGCAATCGAACTTATTATGTAAGAACTAGGGTGTTGACTCAATGTAAGCGGATTGGGAGGGAATGGATGGGAAAGACTTGAATGAATCATGATCCAGGTGGGACGGAAGGAGAACGCTTCAATGGGTCTTTAACCCCACTGTCACTCGATACGAGGTGGCGACGGGGCAACCCAATGGACACAAAGTCCAGAAGTGTACCCTGTGCAACACAAAGTCTGACCACAGAGTAAGTTTGAGCGGCACAAAGCCAACTCAGGGGAGGCAGGAACCGGGGACCATAATGATGCGCGAACTTGAGTCTTGAGGGAGGGGAAGGTGTGAGTCTTCAGACTTCAGGCGTGCAGTCGGGTGATGTGTAGTCAAGTAGAACATTGGTGGTTAGAGGTAAGCAACTTACATCAGCTGTTGTCTGTGATCACGTGCAGTCGGGTGATGGTTGCATTGGAGTGTGGCTGACTTATGCACTGCCAATCAGCTACTTGGAAATGCTGACTGAAGTCGGCATTTACCTTGCTTGCACGTGAGTAGTACGGTCATTGTGCGATTATAAGATTATAAGAGTGTATTTGAATATGTCAATATTGTGATACTAGAAGTGAAGCAGATCCGAGGCGGAAACTTTTTAGGTACATGAGTTATGTGATACAAGAAGCTATTTGAAATTGAGGTACGAAAAGCAGCATTGGAATGAAACATGATCTCTGCTAAAGCTCCGCTCAGCTTCTCTTGATACTGTGCAGGTGGGATTAGTTGGTCGTCCATGTCATAGGCAGGAATGGGAATAGCACAATATGCTGTTCCCATTAATGTGAGAGCCTCGCGTGCAATGTTGTGGATGGGCCATTGTGTGAGTGGAATGGTACCTTCAAGATCCTATTTGGTGCTGTTATCCAGATAACTCTAAATTCTTCCCACAAATATTTGGCGCTGTTGTCAAATTGCGATAGGGGTTGAATAATGACCCTGCAGAGACCTTGCAAGCAGGGTAATTGTCAGCCAGTCAGTACCATCGTACTGAGTCCCTTCTGTCACCAATACTGTCAAGTTTTCCCCTCCCTCAAGACTCAAGTTCGCGCGTCGTTATGGTCCCTGGTTCCTGCCTCCCCTGAGTTGGCTTTGTGCCACTCAAACTTACTCTGTGGTCAGACTTTGTGTCGCACAGGGTACGCTTCTGGACTTTGTGTCCATTGGGTCACCCCGTCGCCACCTTGTATCGAGCGACAGTGGGGTTGAAGACCCATTGAAGCGTTCTCCTTCCGTCCCACCTGGCTTGCCCAACTGACCTGTCTAATCACCACCATCCTCATCTGGTCTCCTCTTATCGAACATATGCTGTTTTCTAGACCTCTTCAGGTACGTAATTTACATCAGGTGCTCAGATTCTACTCACAGGGCATGCGGTCACTGGCAGTGCTTGCAATTTTAAATACAATGTGTGCTCATCATAAAGATCTCCCACTTCTCCATTTTCTCTACTGCTGATGTCCTCTGTCTTCAGGTGCCACCCGGATTGCACTCGCACGTCCCCATCCCAAAGGGGTTTGACGCAACATCGAAATTCGTGTACCATCTACCAGGCGGTGCAAGCCGAGCAGTTGGCAAGACTGAACACAATGTTGCTCAGCACCAGTGAGCCTCTGAACAAACAGGTCAGAGTGGGTGCTGATGAGTTACAGGCGCGTGTCGTCAATATACCTCTCTTTGGCGGCACACAACAAACTTGGATTTCAGAGCATTGGGCAACTTGTCTCTCGACAGCATTCAGATGTCGGTACTTCAGGCTTGTTCAATGAGGCGAGTGCATGATTGCTGCTAAATTTTACTGATTGCTGCAACCGATTTTCCCTTTCTTCTAGGGTATTTCCTCTCAATCTTCATGCTCAAATACCCAAGACACACTAGCATCCGCTTCTGCACTGACCATATCTGATCCCCCCACTTCAGCTCCTACACAGTCCATACCTGACCCACCTACTTTATCCTCCATGCTATCCACATCCAACAATGCTGCATATCTTGCACAGCCCCTTCCTCTACGCAATTGACGACTACCTGCCAGGTATCGAGACCTGCTTCCCAAGCTGCCAATGCTGGCAATCAACCCACAGCCTGCCACCTCATCTGGTTCCATCATTCCACGTGTTTTTCTTCATATATTTGATTCCTTTCATACTCAGTTCAATAAATTCGGCATTGCATGTGCGTACCGACATCACCCATCTCATGATCCTGATTTATTCCTCTCCCACGATGAATTGGGTGATCCCTGCAATCACATCATCCGTAACTCTGCGGGGGAAGAGCATAGTGATCATTTGCCACCGTGGCCTTGGTCCAACTTGTCAATCTGGCAGCTCATGATGTGGAAGAACACCGGCAGTGCACAGAAATCTCATTCAGAGGTTACCTGCCTTGTCCATGAGGTTCTCCAAGCCCCTGACTTCGACCCTCAAGATTTGTTAGGCTTCAATGCTTCCAGGGAGACAACTCAGTTTGACGCTGCAGAGAAAGAGCTTGCTCCTCTAGATCCTTTTGGAATTGACAAGTGGAAATGCATGTCCGTTGACATATCAGTACCTACGAGGGAAAAAAAAAAGGAAGGTAACAGCCAGATGTTCACTGTTGACAGTTTTCTCTACAGACCTATCCTTAATGTTGTGCGAGCGGTGTTCATGGAGGCTCCGTCAAAGACTTTCCATCTGACCCCTTTCAAGTGGGTCTGGAAATCCCCCATCACTGGTCATGAGCAATGTGTTTACAATGAACTGTACATGTCTAATGCCTGGAATCAAGCCCATGATGAAATAATGAAGCAAAGAAGAGACAATGGCTGCAAGTTGGAAAGGGTGATCGCAGGGCTTATGTTCTGGTCCGATTCGACTCGACTCGCTCAGATGGGTCATGTGTCTGCATGGCCCATTTATCTTTTCTTCAGTAACCTCTCCAAATAAGCATATGCTGACCCTCAATCTGGGTGTTGTCATCCGATTGCATTCATCCCGAAGGTAAGTCGATTTCATTTTCTTATCCCGCTCTGAAGATCTCATTACATCATTCAGCTGCCAGAGTCCATTAAGATGTTCTTATCCTCGATCACTGACAAAAAAGACAACCGTGACCTTCTGACGCATTGCAAGCGCGAGTTTGTTCATGCTGTCTGGAGGATATTACTGGACGATGATTTTGTCGAGGCTTATAAGAATGGCATCATGGTGAAATGCTTTGATGGGCTCAGCAGGAGAGTATACCCCAGGATTTTCACGTACTCTGCTGACTATCCAGAAAAGTAAGTCAAATAGTCCCCTTATTGACCGGGTACTGAAAAGCTTGAAGGGTCATTCTTGCAGCCATCAGAGACAAAGGAAACTGCCCTTGTCCTCACTGCCTGATCCCAAAATCAAAGTTCCATCACACAGGTTTCATTCGAGACCTTGCCGCAAGAATCTCTCGGGTTAGAACTTATTTACAAGACAAGATCAATCTCGCTCGACAGGCAATTTATATGTTTGGAAGGCCTTTAAAAGGGACAACAGTTGAATCTATACTCAAAGAGGAATCCCTTGTTCCAACTCTGGTAAGAATCCTCTTTCCCATCTGGCGATCGCTGACCTTATGATGCCTTATAGAACTCTTTTTGCGAGCGATTGTCACCCTTGGGATTTGAACTGTTCCTGATCTTAGTGGTAGATTTACTGCATGAGTTTGAGCTCGGTGTCCTCAAGTCTGTTCTGAGGCACCTCCTCCAAATAATTCATGCCGTTGATCCTCGTCGGATTGACATACTCAATGAACGGTGAGATCCATGACCGTGCTGCAATCCTCTTACTCACGGACATTCTGGTAGGTTCACAAAAATATCACCATTTGGTGTGAACACAATCCACTGTTTCCCCCCCAATGTGGCTGATATCAGCCAGTGACCTGCACGGTTTTTTGAGCAAGTGCTCCAGGTATTGCATTTCGGGTGATTCCTACATGGCGGCAGGTGCTCAACAGGTTCTACTGTAGTGTTCCATGACTGTGTTCAAAGGGCTTTTCCCTCTGCCTCATGACTCAACCATGCAATGCCTCCTTTTTTGTCTCTCTGAATGGCATGCGCTTGCCAAGCTTCGAATTCACACTAATGATTCCCTTACATTGCTTCAACAGTCCTTATGGCGTCTTGGAGATCAGCTGCACCATTTTCAAGGAGAAACTTGTTCTGCATTTCATACCCATGAATTACCCACGGAAGCTGCCCAGAGACAGAGGAAGGAAATGGCTGAGCTCCAAGCTGGCCATCGAAAGAAAGAATCACGTCCAGCCTTGCTCCCGAAGACGTTCAATCTCAACACCTACAAGTTTCATGCCCTTGGCGACTATGATAGAATGATCTGGACGTTTGGCACAACTGACTCATTTACTACCCAGGTCGTAAGTTGTCTTGTTTATTTTCTACTTAAGACATAATATTGATGTGATCATTCCCATAGGGCGAGCTGGCGCATCGTCTAATTAAGAAGATGTATAGTTCCTCAAACAAGAAAAATGTTGAAGAACAATTTGCAAGGTAGGAGCGTTGTCACACTCTCCTGAGATGACAACAGGACGTGGATGAATGGGCTGATGCGGGTCTCCGAGGGACTGATGCATTGCCGATGTTGCATCACTCCATGACCAACCAGGCACGAAAAGACAACGTCTTCAGTCTCTCGTCGTTTCTTGCTGATGGTGTTCATGACCCTGCTATTAAGGTGAGTGGTTGCTGTATTCTGCCTGCACATACTTATAAGCCTCCCAGCCAGATTTCTTATCGAGCCTGAAGGACCATATGTTATCAAGACTACTCAAATTTGACTACAATGGTGATAAGAGGACATTCCCTCCAGAACAGCACAATGAGTTATGTCTCCTCAACACTGACTGCATCGTGGAATCCAAAACACTTTGCATCAACTATACCAGCTACGATATTTGGAGGGGCCATGATTTCCTACGACCTAACCACCATTCTTTCCTGATGACACTGTCGAGGGAAGATGATTCCAAGCATCATCCGTTTTGGTACTGTCAGCTGATCAAAGCATTCAGCATCCAGGTCCATTTCTGTCCTGATGGTGTTAGTCATCCACGGGAAACATTGGAGGTCCTTTGGGTCCACTGGCTAGGGATTGATCCAGGCCATAGGTGGGGGTTCAAGCAGGGTGCCCTTCCAAAGGTTGGATTTGTACCTGATATGGGAGATAGCCCCTCATTTGGGTTTTTGGATCCTGCTCTGGCGATCCATGGGTGCCACCTCATTCCAGCATTCATGGATGGGCATACTGATCGACTGTTATGAAAGGGCACGTCAGTTGCAAGACTGCCTGGTGAAACTGACGATTGGATGATGTATTATGTGAACATGTGCATGTGATTTTATTCATCATGTCAACCAAGTATATACTCATAAATTTAGTTTTGTTGACCAAGATATGTTTGCACGCTATGCAGGAATTGGGGTGGGTCATGATGCTGTCCACGCAAGACACGACCATGGACTGATGAATGAGAACATACCTGCTGACAACGATGAAGAAGACATGGACGAGATGGAGGAGGTGGGTGCGAGTGGAGTTTTGCAAAACATTAGTGACAAGGAGGAGCAGGATGAGGAGGATGAGGAGGATGAGGGCATCGATAGCAGCAGGAGTGATTTCTCTGATGACTGTGACATTGATACTTGTTTCTAGCATGTTCTACCATGTGATTATCCCACTCGTTCCATGTCAGAATTATAGTGGCTCAGACATTGAAATTATGACCAAAAAATACTAATCGGTATTCATTGCTCATGTGAACATGCAATCGAAGACAGCAACCTGGCAGTCATGTTCCATAGTGTGGATTGGATCGAGAATAAACGTTTAAACATTGTTTCTAAGGACACTACACTTTCTTGGTGGACAGATCTGGCTACAAAAGAATTTCTGCACCGCCGTACGAAACATGGTGCCACTGGCAACTCCCGAACACATGGTCTCAGATAGTGTGAAAAATCCACAGTCCTGCACTGACCTAGGTCCTTTGCATTCTCGAAGTGAGGGGCTGACTAAATTCATTTGTGGTTATTTGGATCTCACTCTGATTGACCACTGCTACCATTCCAGGAAACAAAGCTTGCAGTGAGTGAACTGACATAAATCGTGGTTCATTGTTTGTTTCACCCTCCTACATTCCGCCCCCTCATCCCTCACATCTCACGCCTGCTCCTTCAAGACTTTAGTCAAACCCGCTTCCTGCCCTTGCCAACCCTCACCACTGCTCCTTGTCAAGACCAATGAGGATTCATCCCATACCTAGGGCCCTTCTGAGTTGGCTTTGTGCCGCTCAACCCCTTCTCTTGCAATCAGACTTTGTGTTGCATAGAGAACGCTTTTGGACTCGAGCCGCCCCGACACCACCCTGTATTGCACGTCAGTGGGGTTGAAGACTCGTCGACTTATCAGTGTCGCATCACACCTCAAAGGAGTCTCTCCGGTTTTTGAAGAAGTATGTATGCCTGTTCATATAACATAACGGTACTAATCACAGTCCTATAGTAAGCTGCAATAGTTGTATTGATCATGGCCACCACTGTGTCCAGATACGCCCCTCAGACCTGGGCTGACGATAGTGAGTCTTGTCGGGCTGTCTCTGCAGTACTAAGCTCACTTGGCACACAAGCTGCTTTCACCTGCCTCGATGCTAAGTCTATCACTTGCAACAGTGTTGGCCTGATCGTTTACACCTCTCCAAACATGTCTTTCATCCCCGAACCCCACAATGGTGACGAAGAATTGCGTGCTCATGCGGATGGGCAGTTTGGGCCTGTCGATTGTTTCCAGTGGCCTCAACTTTATTGCAAGGAATACGAATATGCTGTCTGCATACGTCAAAGTGATTGTCACCCTTCCCTTGACCTGCTCTCCTGGGCATGGTATCACCCTTCCCTCGAAGATTTCGAGGCCCCCCCCCACGCTGCCTTCCTTGTTGGCCAATTGAAGCAGGACAAAGCAGTGGGTGTCGCCTCATTGCACCAGATCGCCATTATACAGTACAACGACTGGAAAAAAATACATGGGGACAAGGACTTCATCGGTCGGATTTTCAAGGCTATGGACCACGATCTCATGGTCCTTCTCAATCACCCTCTCACCTTCTGCAATGTCATCGTATTCGTGGCTCAAGTCCAACGCTATTTCTTGGACATCATGGCATTTCTCAATTATGTCCTCTATGTCCTCCCCATCTCCCACCCTCCTCCTGCCCCTCCCCCTGTCTGCTCTGATTGGATGGGCTGTTTTACCACAGACACCAGAGTCTGCAACGAGCTGTTCCACGCAGGTGTGCCAGTATGGTTAATCCGGCATGAAGTCACCATCACTCCCTGGACTATAATTGAGAAAACTGTGAGGTACACATTTCCCGACGGCATCATCCACTGCATGTACTCCGAAGGCAGGAAATCCGCCCGCCCTTTCGACTGCCTTTATCGTGGTCCTGGCGGTTTCTCTCGTCATGCCCACACCCAACGCCACTATACAGCTACAATTGAGTCCAGCATCTCCATCTCTCAACCCTCGTTTTCCCAGACCAACGCTTCCAGTCGTGTAGGCAGTGCCCCCACTCAAGCACAAACAAGAAGAGCTGTGCAAAAGGAGCATGCTCGTCCCAACTCTCACAAGCCAAGTAAGTGATCTGTGATGCATCACACACAGGTGATAACTGACGCACTGTGGAGGCGGTAATACTGGAGGCCACAACAAATGGGAAGAGTTACGTGTGCCTGACATGCCTGAGCCTTTCGTAGCTTGGGAGAATGCCATGAAGCACGTGGACAAAGACCCATCCAGGGTGAAGCAGGGCGTTGTGGACCAGGGTTATTGCGTCCCAGAACCGGCCTTGCTCGTCTCGGGACAGACTCCCAAGCGCCGTCAACTATTTATCACAAACTGGTTGGCAATTCGCCCACTCTGGATCAGTCACCTTGACCATGACCCTCCTGCTCGATTTCCTGTCCCCCAGTTGTGGAGGGAGGTTCTCCATAAAGTGCCATCCAAGGATGAACTCATTGCTGCACCCGAAAGCAGTATGGGTAATAAAACTGCCAAGGGTCGCAAGATGGCCGTGCTGGAGATCTTCGGCGACATTACAGTGGCCATGGTACAGGGCTCCATTTTTGCACCCACGGACACTGTGGAATGGTGCAGCAAAAATATTTCAATCGCATCCCTTGCCAATCCTCCTCCTCACCTCACCAGAGCGATCTTGTGGGAAATCTATGAGATTGGCTGGTGCTATGAGCTCTGTGCCGTTGACCAAGCCCTCAACCCTCATTTATGGGCAGAACATCACACCAAATGTCGCAACTTCATACATGCTATCTTCCCTGGCAGTTCGGGTCTGGTGTTGTGGTCTGAGCCTTTGCTATCCAAGCATGGTGATCTTGGGCTGATGGACTCCTTTGCTGACAACATCCATGTCCTGCACAGTTTCTGTTTACTTCTCTCCACCTGGCCTGGCAGCCACCCATCATTTTCATATATTTCTTCTTTTGATGAACAATCCAAACAAGCGCAGGCCTTTGAGATCATGAGTTGGGCTTGCCAATTCTATGTACAGACTTTCTTTGATCATTTCGGCCGTCCCCCTCTACTTCCCCATCACTTTCCCCTCGAGTACCATGAATAGTGTCTTCCCTTATTGGCCGCTGTCCCCACTCCCCCCTTTCTGACCATTGTATTTATTTTTGCTTGATGAATTGAATAATGTCTTTCATGTGTGGATTTCAGGGCCAACCTAACCTAAGCTTTTACTTCACAGCGCAATGTAGTGGTAAGTCTTCATTTGGACAAGCGAGGTCACGTGGCACGCCTCTCGTTCTTTGTGCCTCTCACTGTCCCTCGTCCTCGATGTCCTCCAGCTCCAGCTGCTCACACCCACCGCACCTCTCCCTCCTTCATTCTCATTCTGGCACCTCACAGCCCCACTCCCCTGGGGTCTTGAGTGCGTGAGCCCTGTCACATACCTGCAAGGTGTTCCCACCTGCCCTGCAGCTCGCATGCCTGACAGGTCACATTCCCGTTCCAGACCAGAAAGCACTACATGCTTCCATCATTCTCTCCCTCTTTCTTGTACCAACTTTCATTCGTGTATTGTAACTACATCACAATACTAGTAGCACATCTCCTCTCTCTGCACTGACCGCAGCGACATCTCTAACTCTTCACTTACAGGTCAAGCTTGATTCTTTGAGTGGTGTGACCTCAACACCTCGGAAGGGCTTCTAATAACCCACCATATTGTCTAATGTTATCAAGATTGAGGTCAGTAAACAAGTGTTGTATCAAAGCCTCACCATATTATATGCTTTGTGTCAATGTTATCTGCCTGTTATTATTTGGTCATCATACTAAGAAGGTCTTACAAGCATTTATATGGCCTTGCTCAGGCCCACATTGTTGTGTGACAAGGACCATATTCACCTTATTACAAAAGCAGATATCAGGCTAGGGTGGTCGTCGTGATGTGACACAGATTCGGAGAGGTGGCCCATAAAAAGAGCCTGCCAATCCTGGGGATACTAGTACAGAAGAGCACCAGATCCATTTCCAGAAACACCAGGAAAACTAAAGGCGGCGCGGATCCTCAACACAGCGTCCATGGAAATCGGTGACTCTTTCGGTATATGTGCCTCGGAACTCCCAGAACATCTGAATGGAAACGGAGTCCTTCTGTACCTCCTCTCGGCTCCCCGCACAGCCAAAACAGGATGCCAAATGACAGGCATGTTTAGGGCTTTTGTAAAACCAATTTAGTTGACAGTGAACTCCTGTATACACCCCCATCACTCCCCGCGATGGGGGGTGAAACGTAGGCAGGTGGCTTGAATCATCGTCAAGACGCCATCAGTGTACGGAAGGAATCTGATCAGCGAGAGAAAGCTGTGGTACAGCTCGACTGTTTATCTTTGGCTTTCGAGACGAGTTTCAAGGACGAAATGGTTCGAGAATTAGGATCGGCGGTCACACTCTGATTCACTTTGAACTTCCGAGTCGAGTCTTGAATGAAAGAATTAGTAGATCCCGCAGCGAAAACCATGTTCACAACGTGATGTGACAGACTGGGTGAAACATCGACAAAAATCTGTTTGCTACCGCCACATACTGTTAGTTGTTTGAGGGGGAATATTTACGGAAGCCAGAATGGATATCAGCCAGAGCTAAGTGTGTCGGTCTTTGTTTCGTCAGACTCACGCCGTCCAATTGAATATCCATCCCTGGGTTCTGAATCCCATCCATTGCACAGAGCACAACACGTGCTTTAGATACTTCGTGTCCTACAGTACATATTAAGTATATTACATGGAGCTTTCAATCGTAGTCGGCAAAAGTGCCAGTCTTACTTATCCATTAATCATAACATGGATAGCTGGGACTTGATGAAGCTAACAATCTCCTTGCTCGATGGACGCTTATCGGGGCTTGCCCAACATGTCTCTACAAACTGCCACAGCACGTCCGGGATATCCGCGCCATCCCATCCAGGCTCTCGGGGTGGCTGGAAGCCACGCGACACCATAACCACGATCTGAGCGACCCTTTGAATCCCATGAAATGGAAGTTTACCGGTTAGGGTCTGTAAGGAAACGTCAGTGACGCGCGGGGACCGACGGATACAGGCCTAGAACCTGCAGCATGACGCTTCCGAACGAGTAGATGTCCGCTCGTTGGCTCGATGATTGCGATTGGGGTGTACCCTCTTCGCACCTGTCGAGCAGCTCAGGAGCTGCCCACCGAATATTTCCCGGGAAGCAAATCCCGGAGGACACCGTATCCGAGACTTGTTCAAATAGTGTGGAGAGTCCGAAGTCGGAGAGACACGCCCGTCCTTTCTTCGTAATCAAGATATTCGACTAATCAACCAACGGATGAGGTTCCTCGCAGGAACTAGGCTCAAGCAGAAGTGACGCACGCCGCTAAGGTCGCCATGCATTATGTTATGAGAATGCACTAGTGCATCAGTCAATGAATCAGTGAAATAAGCAAGAGAACCGACGACTCACAGTAGTGAAGACCATCTGCAATGTCGCCCAGCTGTGGATCGAGTTGTAAAACACGCGAGATGGGAAGTATTTTCTTAACATACCAGCTTCATTCTTTTCTTCATATCGAGTCGTGTTTCAGACTTCTCCAGGTATTCGGATAGCGTGCCATTATCTGCCCATGGGCAGACGAAAGCAGGTAATGGTCCGAATCCATCTGTTATGCCGTACAAAGGCAAGACGTTCCGATGATCGAGCCCCAGCCAAACATTGAGTTCTTGTTCAACAGCCTAGAAGAGGTGTCTAAGCAAGAAAATCACAACAATCCTTGAACTTGAACGGAAGTCACCTTTCGCTTGATCATTAAATCTTCTTCATTCGCAATAATAGGTCTAACGGCCTTGACAGCCACCTGTAGTACTTCAATAATAAGTATTGTCCCCTAGAACAATTCCATGCGAGGAGAACACACCCTCTTTGGAGGTGACCCCCTGCGTCGCAGCTGACAACTCCAGACATCGCTGAAGCCGCCATAGGCCATGGGATACGCATACGTCCTCACTATACTGTCAGTGAGGTCCTTGACGCGTTCCACACACCTCTCCGGGACCGTCGTTCGAGTATGAACCCGGAAGACGTGACGATGAAATAGCTCCCGGAAACGAAAGGTGTTCCTTTTGCCAGTTCCGACACCCCGTGCAACTGCGCACCTGCGGACCGCCTCGGATTCAGGAAGCAAAGAGTAGAGCCAAGCGCGTCCGAAAGTGAAAGGTTCGCAAAATTTACACTTCTCGCAAGGAGCACAATGAAGAATGTCGAAGGTGACCACCATGTTCGATGGGTCGAGGACAGGAAAACCAACCTCGGCAAACTACCTTTCTATGCCCTTAAATACTAGGGAGTTCAATAGTGCCAAGCTGTCTTGTCCAACTGGAGGGGATCCTCCCGTGGCCGCTGGAAACCTGCCAACCATCCAGAATATGACATCTCAAAGTTTGGAGTGCAGGTGTTGTCGCGTATTAGCGAGCCCTCCATCGAGCGGCGTCCGGCGGAAATTCCCGTGCCCGCCGATGTTTAGTGGGGGTTGTGATTGCTATCCTTGGACTGGTTATGCAAACAGAATTAATTTTGTATCTTAACAAAACCACAAAAAAGTTACATAAATACTAGGTAGAGGTTTGTACCTGCCAACTGGCCGTCACTGAGCGCTGAGCTCCGACGGAACAGTAGTCAGATTGCGCGCCAATCGGCCTTAATTATGATCTAACCGACTTTCCTGAAAGCTTAAGGACAATCACAGTTTGATCGTAAACATAGCCCAGCAGACCCTTAGAGCCCGCCATCCAGTAGACTAGGCGAGTCGAACCCTCAGCGTCCTTATAGCTCTCGTGGTGCTCATATTTTTGCATATTTCATGTGTGAGGGAAGAGCAGGTAAACAGAATTATCAAGCAAAAGCATGGACATCAAGACAATTCCCATACTGCCAAGTTCCAACGAGAGGACCTCAACCACCGCCTAAAATGGGTCGAGCTACAAAGAAGGCGAAAAGTTTAATCCCATCCACTGGCAGCTGCATCTGGTCCCCAGTTTGATGCGGGCTCTGCGGCCCAATCAGTTGTTGTTGCAGGTTCCGCGGCCCAGTCGAGGGCACCTAATAAAAGATTTGAGATACTACAAAAGTCAGATAAACACGCCACTTACCACCATCCCCGGCAACCAAAGCTGGGTTGATAGAACCTGCCTGAGGGGCAGATGTGACATCCCACTCCGAAAGACCCGCTTGCGCTTCTGGCTCTGCAGCAGCAAGCTTGGTCTGAGCCTCTTCCTGTTGTTGCCTTTCCACCTCTTCGGGGTCGCGGTAGAAGAACATGTCCACCATGACGTTCCAGCCATCGGGCGTGCGAGGAATGGTTCCACGCAACCTAAGGACTTCCCGCGCGAGCAACCACCAGACCAGACCAATAGAGTGACGAGTCTTGTTATTTGTAGGAATCGCGATGTCAACAAATTTGAGGGGGGCATCGGTGTCACAGAGTGCAATGACGGGGATGTTGACGTATGATGATTCGCGAATAGCCTGGTGGTCCACACGAGGGTCGGTAACGACGATGAGACGGGGCTCCTTGAACGAGCGAGTGATGTAGTTGGTGAAAGAACCGGGGGTAAAGCGGCCAGCGATGGCCTGAGCTCCAGTGTTGGCAGCGAATTTCAAGACAGCACGGTGACCATAAGGACGCGCAGAAATAACACAAACGTCATGTGGATTCTCAACGGCAGCGATTACACGGGCAGCGAACACGATCTTCTCCCAGGTTTTTCCAATGTTGATGATGTGAATTCCTTTACAACAGAGCCGTCAAGTTCAAGCCAGCACATTAAATTCTATACAAGGACTCACCATCAACTCTTCGTTTAAAGACGTATGGCTCCATTTGCTTGTCGCAGTTTTTCGTTCCGATGTGGCATTGCGCAGCCAGGAGGAGCTGTATCTCCTCATCGGTAGCACTCAGAACGGAGGGTAGTTTTGACGACATGATTGAATCTGGGCGATCATCATCAGTACTATGGTCTCAATGTCATCCACATATGCAACACTCCATCCAACGTCTCCAGCTCGCAAAATCCGTCCTATGGCAGCCACAGCGTGGTGTGTATATGTAGACACGCACCGTTTTCGGCGTTTTGGACTTGCGCGTCGTCTCGAGCGACGTTGACCGTCTTTTCGGGATTCCTGGCTCATCGATGCTCCTCAGTCAATGCACCACTAAGAGTCCGCTCGGCTGTTGCCGCATGAGATTCACACGCCCATATCCATTTCAGGTCAATAACCCCTGTCTTTGTATCCTTTCAGCCTCGACGCCAACTGAGCGACCTCGTCTGGTCCAGCTTTACAACAGCCCCCGACAACCAACCCTCCCCACCCTTGGCTACATGCCTTGTCGACACACTTTACCACACTATTCGCCCAATCAATCCCGGCCCCACCTCCATTCGGTTTGATGACAAGCCACGGCCATGTCTTCCCTTCTCCAATTACCTGAGTACAGGCTGCCTTGAACTGGTCCAATAATCCATGCAAATGTTCCACTGCCACACAATTAAAGCCAATTCCATTTGGAATGGCCAATGCCCTCCCCTCCCCGTCCACACCCTCGTGTACCATGAACTCTGCCACCTCCTTGGCGCAAATATGCTCTCCACCAGGAACGCGCGTCTCAGGACACCGTCCATAAGGAAACACAGCACTCAGCCACCACGGCTTCATGTGCTTTCCCTCTGCATGAAGTGAAGCGGCCACCACGGTGACCGCGCGCCTGATCGCAGTGACTTCCCTTGCCAACGGGACCGTCTCAAATGCGATGCCATCCACAAGGCCCCATGCTTCTGGAATCTGAACGTATGCCAGGAGTCGTTCCGTGTGGAATTCTGTCAGTGCTTGGATTGACCTTTCTATGACCTCCATGCCGTCTCCAAACGATGTGGTGTTTTCCTCCGTGGCCGAGTACGCCTTGGGGCCATAAGGCGGTGGAAAGATGCCATCGAAATCCTGCATAGGCGTGACAGTGCTCCCATAGGTACCGAGTGACAAGACGATGCGAATCTCATTCCGATGCACGCTCTCGTTTTCAGCGCAGAACAATGCACGAGCATGAGCTGCGATCGAAATAGCATTCGACATAGTCCGAAGAGCTTGTTCACGAGAATACCCCTCGCGCTCAAATGTGCTGAAAGCAGCTTGGTATCTACCCGTGCGAGTTTAGGATAGTCGGAGACGATACGAATGTGCATGAGTCTACTCACGTAGATGTCAACAACGTCCTTGCTCCTGCGCGCAGGAACGACAAGTGGGCTTGAACAAGTAACCGCGACTTTTCCTCGTCAGCAGCTGCACGAGCGGACCACAGTGGAGTGTGAGCAATCTTGAAATTTAAGATGTCCTCCAACGTAGATCCCTGGGCAATATCATAAACTTCCCAACTCGTGAGCGACCCATGCAACTCGATCCTCACCAAGCCTCCATCAGCCAGGTTTATCTCTTTGTGGTATATGTCATCCAGTCCTATAAGGGTTGACTCGGGCATGATGATTCAAGCTCAGGAATGTACCAGCCAGGACAAAGCGTTCCAACCGTACAGCGGGCCATAACGCCGATTGTGGCGGTGTACAATCGGCAGGTGGACAGGGCTATGATAGTGTGATAGGACCCGATTATTTTATGTTAGAAAGCAACTTCCATGGCGAGTCATTCCATTGCCTCGTCACACA
>JBBPRD010000035.1:0-27956 GCA_038092855.1 Boletus piedmontensis
ACATCTCTTCCAATGGGCATCCACTGCGTGCAACTTTATCGACGGAATTAACCCATGCAAGCGGCTTCGGATGCTTCTGCAAAGCAACAAGCGCGCCAATCACCACCCTCTGGATGAGCTATACCAGACAATACTAGGCCAGCTGTTTATCAAGGATAATGATCAACAGTCGTTTCGAGAGGTGATGGCCGTCGTGCTTGGGCTGAAGGAACCGCTATCCCTGACTTCCCTATCCGCCCTCTTTCACTCGGACGAAGACCTGGATGTGCGAGATATCATCAAACCCATGGGATCATTGCTCGATGGAGTGCTCGATGAAGAGAAGCCGATCCGACCACTTCATACGTCGTTCCGTGATTTTTTGTTGGACCAAGGTCGCAGTTCGAGCCTGTTCCATGTTGACATCCGACCCCAGGATTCTCTCTCCCTTGGATGTTCATTGCTTGGATGTATGCGCAATATGCTCAAATTCAACATCTGTGACCTCAAAGACTCCCGACTCCATAACACTGTTGTCCCTAACCTGCGGGATCGGGTGAACAAGGCTATTCCCCCCCACCTGGCATACTCTTGCCAATACTGGATGGACCACTTACAATGTGCCGACTGTACTCCAGACTTGTTGAATGAGGTCACACTCTTCCTCAAGGACTTCTTCCCCTACTGGCTAGAAGCCATCAGCCTTCTCTCCCTCTCCTCTCCACTGTCATCCATCCTAGCTGCCATAGAGACCTGTACCATCCTGAAAGTATGGGCCAAGGTAAGAGGAGTAGTTGTAGGAGGTTGTTAGTACTGAAGGTGTTTATAGGGTGAAGAGATTGCCACTCTTGCAACTGAGGCATCCCAGTTCATCCAGGTGTTTGCTCCTGTGCTCAGAGAATCCACTCCCCACCTCTATCTATCTGCTATGCCCCAGACTCCTACCAACTCTGCACTCTGCAAGCTCTGGTGTGACCACCTCCAAAAGCATGCTTCAGTTACCTCAGGGCATCCAGCTAGTTGGCCAATACAGGTTCATGCCTTGCAGGGGCATGAAGATGCAGTCACTGCTGTTGCCTATTCACCAGATGGCTCTCAGATTGTCTCTGGCTCTTATGACAAGACCATTAGAGTTTGGAATGCAACCACTGGTCAGCTGGTGGCAGGTCCATTCCAGGGGCACACAGGTTCAATCTCATTTGTAGCCTATTCACCAGATGGGTCTCAGATTGTCTCTGGCTCTTGGGATAGCACCATTAGAGTATGGAATGCAACTACTGGTCAGCTGGTGGCAGGTCCATTCCAGGGGCACACAGATTCAGTCTGGTCTGTTGCCTATTCACCTGATGGATCTCAGATGGATCTCAGATTGTCTCTGGCTCTGATGACAAGACCATTAGAGTGTGAAATGCAACTACTGGTCAGCTGGTAGCAGGTCCATTCCAGGGGCACACAGATTCAGTCTGGTCTGTTGCCTATTCACCTGATGGATCTCAGATTGTCTCTGGCTCTAATGACAAGACCATCAGAGTGTGGAATGCAACTACTGGTCAGTTGGTGGGAGGTCCATTCCAGGGGCATACAGATTCAGTCAGGTCTGTTGCCTATTCACCTGATGGATCTCAGATCATTTCTGGCTCTTGGGACAACACCATTAGAGTGTGGAATGCAACTACTGGTCAGCTGGCAGCAGGTCCATTCCATGGGCACACAGATCCAGTCAGGTCTGTTGCCTATTCACCTGATGGCTCTCAGATAGTCTCTGCCTCTTTGGACAAGACCATCAAAGTGTGGAGGGTACAGGATCTGACTTCCTTTATTGATTTATCTGAGCAGAATGGCTGGATTCAGTCTTCTAATGGTGCTCATTTTGGCTGGATTGCTCCTTGGAGTAGCCATATCTTCTTCCTTCCTACCCACTCTTTAGTGATATCTTCAGACAAAAGTTACCAAGTTGACATTGATACTTCTTTGTATGGGGAGTCTTGGGTTTCCTGTTGGAACTGATTTCTCAATTCATGTACTACTACTTCCTACCATGTATCTTGATATATTTCACTTTTACCTCTATGTGATACATATGAACACAGGAAAGCATACTGTATATTTATATTTTATGCCTTTGTTGAGTGCTATGATATACAGGTTCATACCTCAGTGCAATTGCAGGCTGAAAAAAGTCCCATCATTGTTAAGCTCTTGTGAAGCCTAAAGATTTCAAGTTCTCACCTGTCTTTCACACTGCCATCAGGAAGGCACTCACAGGCTGTTGGTCATTGCATGGTGTGGATGATGTCTGGTAGCAGGAACACACCATACCTGCGAGAACACACTGTAGGCTGTTGGTTGATGAATAAGACTGGAGGTATTGAGACGATGGGAATAGCAAAGTGAAAAATCAACGAGGATTTTGTGGAGGCGACGACAGTGCTGAAGGCGTTGGAGGGCAAGGCTAATTAGGTGGTACTCCCTAGACCACGATAAGAACGGAGACAGAAAAATTGACAATGATGGGCATAAGTGGATGCGTGAGTCCAAGAGCGTAGGTGATTAAAAGTGCACCACATTTTTCCATTCCTTGTCCTTGGAATGTTAACGAATTTTGCCCCTTCGGGCACGGAACAAACCAGTTCCCCGGGACATAATGTTGGTCATGGGCGTCAAGGAATAAGTTGTAACATCGACGGGTAAGCTGATAAATTTATATGCGAAAAAAATAGGCAATATCGAGAATGTGATCAGGGAGCACGAAAGTGATATTATTTGAATTGACAGCTCATGAATGTCAAAAGAAAAGTTCTACGGCTGATGACATTAAGCTGCCCACCAACCTCGCCAGCGGCAAAACCATGGAAGTGGAGATTGCAGAGGCAAGGGCGAGAAAGGCGAAGCTCGGTCCAGTGTCAATGGTCTATGTACGTTCCAATGGGCTCCTGGGGAACTAGGTTGGCCTGCAACCCCGGTGTGCAATTTGGCATATTCGCCTGACATAACTTCCCCAACCGGACAACTAAAAAGTTGCTAGAATTCACCAGGATAGTGAAGATCTTGATGAACGAAGATATTCACCAAGTACAAACTCATATCTCGGAATAGTTCTTGCTTTAACAGTAGGGACCTAGGACACGAGATC
This sequence comes from Boletus piedmontensis, assembly GCA_038092855.1. Lineage (NCBI taxonomy): Eukaryota > Fungi > Basidiomycota > Agaricomycetes > Boletales > Boletaceae > Boletus > Boletus piedmontensis. Next base: position 3,113 of record JBBPRD010000035.1, read on the forward strand.
AGAAAAGGGAATGCCACACAACATATAGCATGCTATTACAGAGACGATGTACATTTGGTGCAAGGCGAAGGCATGTAAGCAGACTCCACCTGATCTTGTCATAAGGTCCTTTTGCCTGCGCCATGATAGATGGGTTGACTGTAGTGACCAGAGAGCCATAAGGAGGTAATATTGAGCTTGAGCCACGATGGCCTAGGACCTTTGGAAATAATGTTCTGACGAAGATCAATAATCAGATTTTCTCGTCATCAATGTGTGCCATTTACCCCCGTCCGCTCCCTCTCACTCTCCGGATCGTCAAATGGTCACGGAGGCGGTTTTACTGCTCTTGGGAGTTAACACATGACGATTGGCTCTAAGCCCAGCCTATTTCATCTGCGATATTCTTTCTTGTATACAAAATATGATATCCACGGACTTGGCTGCTCCGGAATCAGACCCGAAAGTGGGTAGCTAGATGACGTGGAGTGGACGGGAAAATACTCGAGCTTGTCTGTGCGACGCTCTCCGTTGAAAGTCTCGCCACGAGACAGGAAGGTCGTTGGATGGGGAAGAACGGGATTTGAAGAACCTGGGGATGGTCGTTAGATAGGTTAGAGTAGAAATGAACGTGCCGTGGGTACCAGAAGAACATACGTCTGCCATCGGTGACGTCGAGATAACCAGAGTATTGTTAATCGGGCGTGTCACGGAGCGTGGGCTCATTCAAGCGTAGCCTATGATCAGGGAGCAAGGAATATAATACGCTGGACTGGTCTGTCGGCGGTCATTCTGCTGTGTATACATCGATAAGGAATGGCGAACTCACGAACGCGTTGTGTAACGGCACAGTGGGGCGCCCCGGCCCTGTAGTGAAAGGGAATGAGGCGATAGATCAAGCAAGCAGAGAGTCGGTGTGAACGAAGAGCAGCATATGCCATTGATATGTTAGCAATTCCATGATCGTACCCTGGAGAGACACCTGCAGACCAACTGGGTTTATAGGATTTGGAATGGACGGAATTCGAGAGCAAGCCCCCGCCGCTAAGAACCTTGGTGTTCGGTTTGAATTTTCTCTACATCATCTATAACTTCTTGATGATCATATCTAGTCCGAGTCTACCACTGAAGGTGAATCGATGAAGAAGGTGCTGAGTCCGAAACGGTTGACCAAAAACTGTCAAGCTCAACACTGGCAATGCTTAGAGTCAGACGTAAGTATTGTTCGCTCCAAACCTTTACAACGGACACCACCTCTTGTCCTCACCACTCCCATTAAGAACTCCGCAACTTATTTCCCAGGGTTCCATTCTACCTTCTGGGCAGCGGATATTGAAACATGTGAGTTCGGGTCTGAAGACTAATAGTGAGTATTTACTTTGAAAATTTGCTTGTAATGTCGATACCTCCAACTTCCACGCTTTCCCATTTCATGAACGAGGTTAACGAGCTCCCCGTTGAACGCATTCCGCAGCGCGCAAATGTGAATTCAAGGTCTTTCATTGCCCCAGCGCGATGAATGGCCTTGCACTCACACTCGTGTTCCTTACCATATAAGCTTTGTGAATTTTCGATCCGTGCTCACACGCTGACGATTTTTTTTTAGTACTTCATGATCACTCTAGGTTCAGATGAAACACACGCAGTTCATGACACGACGTAACTTGCTCTGATCGGTGGGAAAGGGCGACCATTCTGGATTATTTACGACTTGTGTCACGGCCACCTGGGGAGCAATATTTGCCTTTGGCTTAAACACAATACAACACCAGTGATGCTCATTCTGACGCGTAAAACTGTATTGTGCATCTGTTTTGCATGTCGCTGATAATTGTGGCAGGATTGACCACAAGTCCGGCAGCTCCCAGGTAAGTGCGAGTACCTTGCTGGTTACTCTGAATCTACAAGAGTTGACGTTCGACAGTGACAACGTACGCTAGTCCATACTGCGACCTCCCTTGCCTGCGCGATCTGGTGGTGCTCGCCCCAGCTACGGATGGCAAAGTCCCAACTGGAATGACGCCAGTAGAAGGTGGAAGAGGCAAGCAAGGTCAGTTATTGTGCCAAGCCGTCGAATGGGTGTCCCGTCACATCCCAATCAGCAGAAGTGTATAAAGTACAATCAAATCGCATACTACAGTGTTCACGGTTCAACTCTATGCATTTACAGCCTCCAAATACAACTTTGGGTCACGTCAAATCAGATGAATAGGGAACGAGTATGCTCGAGAAGAACAGTCTTGAGCGCTGCCCGATACTTGGCTTCGCATTCGATCAACGGCAAGACACCTTTCGTGTCGATCCTCCTGCAAGCCATGTCCATGCCAGACCCCACCCGCCCCCGAGCAATCTGCATGAAGATGCAGAAGTGATGCTTCTCCGGTAAAAGACAACCCATGTCGGGACCCCCGGCGCCGAACGATCCATCGAATTGAAAATCTACCACACCGACCGCATAGACATGTTCCGAATCAAGTTCGGCTTGGGGGTTACGTATGAATTGACCGATGACCTTCAAGTTCAGGCTAGGATCCTTTGGCTGCAGCACGTAGTGATGATCCGAACGGAAAAATCGCACTTGTATGACAAGTAGCTTGAGCTGGATACCACCCTTTTGGATGGCGTAATCATGGTGACCGTAAGGCCTGGAAACGATTGTTTGGTAGGACGCTGGTGAGGAAGGTAAAGCCATTGAATGCCGGGAACATGGCCCAGCCCAAGCAAAGAAGCTTGGATCACCAGAGCGCTGTGCGATGGCGTCGAGAAGTCTCTGGAAAGCCCTTTCTCCTTCGCCATATGCAATTGGCATCATAATATCGAAGATTCCCAAAAGGGAGTAAGCGATATCTTCGATACGAGTGGTTTTGCGCTTTGATGCCCACCTCATCTTCGTCGCTACCATGAGATGCGGTGACCTCAAATTGAAGTCTTGAATGTTCCTGGGGAAAATGTGGGTGACTTTACTAATAGAACGAAGCATGAAGTCGCTGAGTTTGTCGTTGGGGAAGGGAAAGTCATGGTCTCCTCGCACGCCCTCCGCCTTCGGACAGACCGGCTGCCAGTTCTTGCCGTATATTCGGAGTCTTTCTGGCGCTAGTAGTTCCTGTAACGTCCATCCCCTCGTAAACCAAGGTTCCTGAGGGAAGTCCTTGACAGAGGAAGACTCGGCCAGATACACGATGCACACGAATGCATCCCTATACCATCGATACATTGACCGGATCGCCTCCTCCAATTCGGAGCTGCTCTCCTTATTGATGCAGCACGTATCTGACCACACGTACTTGCAGCCGTACTCCTTCGCCTTTTCGCAGAGACGCTGGAGTTTCTCATATCCCAAGCCCATCGGAGTAGGTCGTGGGCCGTGAACTTTGCTCGACATGTCCCTGAACTCTGGTTCTTCTTCACCCCAGCGATGCGAGAATATCGCATATTTGAGGAGTCGCTTGATGTTGTCCTACTGACAATCTCCGTCAGGATTGCGAGGGGGTGAATGCAAACATCAAATGACCTTGCAACTTTTCCTCAGCTGTACTTCACCAGCGCGCTCCATTGTATGCCTCGCCTCCTCCAGGTCAATGGCTATGGTGTCTACGCGGGGCCGAAAAATCTTCCAGAGCTCTCCTCGGCTGTAGAGTCTCATATCACGAATACGGACAAGATATTGGGGTAAATCATTGTAGACACATTCGTCGTAACATTCGAGGTGCAGTTTGTGCAGTGACGACCTTGATAAGAGGTTATCGATGTCCTCCGATACAGCGGCATCGGGGTCGAAGGACGACTCCTCCGATAGGAAATGGGGCTGAGGCGATAATGGCCGTGGTGGGGTACGGTTAGGCAGCCTAAGGTTCATACTAGCTGGGTGCAGTCTGACTTTAATTGGTGTGATGCTCAACCAAAGCTGGACTGCCCAGTGCTCCTGCATACTAGCCTGAGAGTTCCGGGCCGCCTTCCCGGACACATGGAATTTCGTGGATTTCTCTTGCGCCATGCTTGCAGCGAATTTGTCGGAAAGTTTATACGTTGCTTGATGATCATCCATCATGAGCAGGTTGGGGCAAGACTACACAAGTTGAACATCGCGAGCTTTCTGCCGTAGATTGAAGGCTCACTTTCAGATGGGTGTATATCTAAGGGGTACACATAACACATCTATAATAGTATGTCATCGGCAACGCACTCGTCTGAATAGACACGGTACATCGTCGCAGATTCGGAGAAAGTATATGAAATGGAACGTTTGCATTGGATCCCGTGTTGGTCAGTACAGCAACTGAACCACCCGCTGCCGCTGATGGTCACCGGCACGACCGATTGACCGTGCACTCAAAGGTCTGCCCATCCCGCGCCCAATCCTTCCCAAACATCCCATTTCCGACCGCCAAGCCACTTGGCGATACGCTGTCGGTCGCGCCGCTCTTGTTCTTCCGTACTCACCCCAACGTCCTCGAGTACTCCCTCCCCAGCATCCCCGCCCTCCCCGTCCCTCCGCCCAAACGCCAACACAGCCCATCCGATCACGATCATCCCCGGCGGTCGCTGCTCCCCTATATTTCCCAGCGCACTCTCCACGTCTTCCAGCGTCGACACGAGTACCCTTTGGTCTGGCATCGAGCCGCGCTCGATGATCGCGATCGGAATATACCCCGGGTAAGCAGGGCCATCCCGTCGTCCCCCATGTTCGGTCACCACTAGTGCGTGTACGACCTCGCTGAGTCGCGCAACGCCCATGAGGACGAGCACGGTGCGTGCACGGTTGTATCCTGGGAGAGACACCACCTTGCCTTGGCGCCCGACTCCCGTGCAGACGACGAAGGACTCGGCAACCCCACGGTGCGTTACTGGGATCCCGGCGCATGTGGGTGCAGTGAGCGCGGAGGAGAGCCCTGGAAGGACGAGTGGGGCGAAGCCGTGTGCACGGAAGTAGGCAAGCTCCTCGCCAGCGCGGGCATACACTATGGGATCGCCTTGCTTGAGCTAGATCGTATGTATATAGTATGTCGATAGAGAGCGGGTTGCAATTGAGAAACGGGTATGTTAGCACACGAGGCCAAAGGAATGTCCCAGTGGGAACAACATACCCTGACAACGGTCAGGCCGCGGTTAGCAGCCTCTACGGCTGCTTCCATCATTTCCGCCTGTGCACCGTCCGCGTTCCCAGGGAACTTCCGAGCAATACGCACCTCGATATGCGGCGGAATGAGCTCGAGGACGGGTGCTGGAACAAGTTTATCGGAGAGTACAATGTCAGCGTGTTTCGTCAGTGCCTTGTGCGTCGCGAGTGTGAGAAGAGACGGGTGGCCTGGACCTGACCCAGCGAGTAGGATCCGGCCTTTCGTCTGTTTGGGAAGGAGACGGTCAACATCAAGTCCATGCTGCGACTTCTTCTCGTCTGTCGAGAGACCAGGGATGGTTCCTTCATGGGCGACCTCTCCATCCAGAACTTCTTTCATCTCGCGTTCCGTCATTGCCGCAATCCGTGAGATGGGCCAGTACTCGCTGACTTGCACGACCCATCTCATCTGTCGTCTGGCAGCCTCGACACCGCTCTCCTCCGAGGTGGCACCACCAGGTGCTCTAATAGGGACCGGACGGTTTGGAGTCGTCACTATAGTGTCCTCGCCTTCATCAGCCCCTGCTGGGGCTTCGTTCTCCTTGACTGATTTCCTTGTCATCTTTCTGAGCTGTCCGACTTTAGTCACGGCAGCTCCGACGTCCTTGGATAACCCAGCTACAATCTCCCTGCGTACTCGCCCCGCAAGCCTACATCCTTCTCCATTCGTGGTTACGCCGATTTGTAGGGGGCTCTTGGACGACGAAACGGGATCTACGAAGCGATGTGTTGCTGTAAAGGAAAAATCGCAGAGTTCTGACATGTCAGCGACGTTGATGGGAATACGGTGAGCGCGGCATAACCTCGCGATATGGGTTGCGCGGGGGCGTGCGATCGAGACGAAAGGGGAGGTGGAGGTGGTGTCGGTGACACATACCAGAGATACGGGGGTATTCGCAAGGTAGTGATCCAAGGCTGCCATGTCCCGGCTCGTTTGTGAAGTGTCGATATCCAGAGCGTTTGCGGGGGACTCGGGAGCGGGGAGATGGTCCCAGTCGATCACCTCGAGCTGGTCGTGCTCTGCTCTCCACCTGAGTTCCTCGCAGACGGCACCAAGACCGCCGTTCACAAAAACTTTAACGATAGCGTCTGCTTCGAGGGAGGCATAGGCTCTGGTTGCTGCTAGCGCATTGCCACCGACGATGAGAACAGACTTGGTGTGCATCCTGAACGAGAGCAGGAGAGATGCCCCGCCTGTAGGTGGTGGAAATGGGTCCATGTCGGTCGTTGTCGCTGTCGATGCGACTGGTGGAATAAAACCATTTTTTCCTACGACACGACGAACGTCGTGAGCAAAAGCGTGATCCTGAGCAATGAGTGCATTACGTCAGCGAGATGAAAGTTGCTGACGAGGTATGTCAACACTGCCACTGCCACTGGGCTTGGAGCTGCACCGAGTCCATGCAGCTCGTCGATAACGCTACTGTGAGCGAACACACACTATAGCGTCCGTAAGATGCGATATTGACACGACGTTGATCTAGTTTCTCAAACAACTGACTGCGTTGTTTGACTCTACAAAAGACAAGGGGACGATATGGTTGACCCACAAACGATGTGCGTGGAGTTATTTTTTCGTTCGTTCTCCCTTTCCAAAGGCTCATCATTGTGTACGTAGTGACTCATGATGGTGAAGACGCCACGATGGACGATCCAGACCCGGATAGCGAGAAAGAGTACCCATGTTTGATCCGTGTCACGGATGGCCAAAAAGCCAACCTCTCAACGCACGTAAGTTCCTCCTTCCCATCCCGCATTAGTTCATCCTGATCCCCATCCCCATCCCCCGTTTCTCGCCCTTCGCCCTCTTTCCGTGCACGCCTCACAATCGCGATCACGATCACACGACATGATCACGCCAGGTTTCCTCCTCCGATCTTCAAAAATTCCACACCGCTTATGGTAGCCTCCTCAAGGCGTCATTCACGACACTTCGCAAGCGGGACAAAAAACGCGAAAAACAACGTGCAGAACAGTCGGCGAAACGAAAGCAACGCATGGCGGAACCTGTCGTCATCGATGGACCCAAGCGCGGAAATGGCCGGCGGAAGCGACAGAGAAAGGTGAAGGCAGCGATCAGACAGGAGCAGGCAAAGGAGCGGGCGGCGAAACGCGAGGAGGAGAGAATGAAGGCGCAGATATCGGTGTCGTGATCAGAGCTTGGGCATGATGCGGGTGTCGGAGCACGAATATGATTCTGTGGGTGGGCTTGCCAGTGTAAGATAAGGATGTACATATGGCTTGCCGTGATTGACAACAGGTATGCGGTCGACGTAACAACGCTGCAGGTTCTGGACACGGAAATTCTCTAAATTGACGTGATATCCTTCAGGACATCTATGATAGCGACTCTACAATCTCAGCGGATATGGAAACCTGATATTGGTAATAAAAAAGGGATCTCACAAGAGTGGAAATATATAGGGGGGTAATCGCTGCGTACTTTTTCGTTGAAGCTCACTATCCTCCGCATCATAAACGGATTAATGTGTGGAACAGTCCTTGTAGACTTCTGAGGAGCTTTAGCACTACATTTCACAAGATGCTAAAGAGAATGTATGAGACAAACGGTTGTAGGACTCGCCCCATGATCCTCCTTGCATTCTATCATCGGCAAAATATCTCGCGTTTCCAAGTTCAGGCTGGGCTGCCCCAAAGTGATCGCCAATGACACCGGAGAAGACTTTTACGAACATGCAAAGGAAAACCATTGTCGTCCAAGTGCACAATTTTTATGGCGGAGCAGTCGACCCGTCACCGTCACTATCCGCGAGAGGTTTGGATCAAGGAGCTGGAGCGTGCAATGACGGTCTGAATGACGCACTTGCATCTGTACTAGAAGTAGCTTGACCGAACGTCGAGCTTTTGGATAGTGTAGCCGCGGTCACCACCGCCAGGTGCAGTAACTCTTGCTTCAAAGACGAGGGTGAAGAATGCAATGCAAGGGAACAGTCCGCACACCACCCCACCCACGTAAAGAATATTGAATCCTGAGGATGCGGTGCGATAACATCGGGTAGTCTGCGGGTGCCATGTTCCCCTCGCTGTATGCGATCGGCATCGAGACGTTGAAAGTCCTGAGGAGGGGATAGGCAATTCTTCCACCTGAGTGGTCTTGCACTTGGATACCTACCTCATCTTTTCAAACTACGGGACTGCGGGAGTCACTCGACATTGTTTACAAGCGCTTTAGGTGAAATTGTTTTTGAAGGAAGACCTGCAAGCTCATCACTACGGTCAGAAAGAAGAGAACTTTCGACTGATCTCTTCGTGACAGCCACCGTGTGACAGATCACGTGCTTGCCTCCCGTGATCTGTGACAGTTCGCGTACTTTGCTACTGTCAATTAACATCAGGGTCGTCTCCCACAGCTCTCTCAACAACGACGGTGACGACGTTTTCCTCGCTCCCGTGATGCCTCCACGACGACCCTCTCGCACACGCACCTCGAACGCGCAACCTACATCAGCAGGTTCGAGTTCAACACCCTCCGATGCTGCCATCGGCAAGCGGAAGCGCGGTCAGCCGGTCGTAGCGGCCGAGACGGACACCGAGACAGAAAACGTGATTCGGTCGACGTCAAGATCCAAGCCTGCATCATCATCCTCGCGTACACGTGCCAAGCCTGCTTCCACCGCGTCGGCATCAAGGGGACGCACGAGTGTTGGCCCAGAGCGAACGAGAGGAAGCAGGGCTTCTACGAGGACAAGAGGCGCAGGAAAACTAACGGAGGTCCCTGAGATAGAGGAGGGCTCAGATGTGGATGCGGAGGGAGAGGATGAAGAACAGGGACGGGATGACAATGTGGACGAACGTGGGCCCGAGGCGCCCCCTGCTAGGAAGAAATTACGCAAGTCTGTCGACGACGACGACGAACACCAAGAAGAGGAGCCGATAAGGCAACCTTCAAGGAGGGGTAGGTCCCGTCGGGTGGTCGGAGACGAAGAAGAGATAGACCCCCCTGTACCCAAGACTCGGCGCTCCTCTGCCAAGCCCCCATCCTCGAAAACGACAAAAGCCACTCGCTCATCTCGCAAGCCCCTCACGGTCGAGAGCGACGTCGAGGAAGAGAGAGAACCAGGAGAACAAGAAGAGCAGGAGAATAACGAAGACGCGATCCCAATTTCTGACGACGAAGATGCCCTCCCAGTTCAGAGAGGTAGAGGTCGGAAAACATCCTCTAGTAAATCTGCACCCAAGCGGTCGCAGCCCACTCGTAAATCATCTTCCAAGTCCTCCAAGAACGAACCAGAGAAGGAGGATACTGTTCCTTTACCACGGCCCCGCAAGTCAGCCGTTGTCACACCCCGTAAAGATCCCACACCTGAACAACAAGCTACTACAGACGAAGAAGAGGATAACTTAGATGGATTTGATCAAGAGTACAAAGCTTCTCCGCGCCGTGCAAAACGACCAGATGCCAACAGGAACAGCTCACCAAGTCAGGCGTCCCGGACTCCGAGACATGCGCCACCAGCGGAGGAAGAGGAAGAAGAGCAATCACTCTTAGAACCTAGAGCCAGACCGCAAACCCCATCAACAGTAGAAGAGATCATGGGGCCGAAGGCTCGATTGGTCATTCACAAAATGGCATTGGTCAACTTCAAGAGCTACGCGGGAAGACAAGAGATCGGCCCTTTCCACAAGGTGTGTGTTAGGGCATTCGGATCTTGGACTTCATGCTGATCATCTCCGTGGTCAGTCTTTCTCGTCAATAGTTGGTCCCAACGGCTCAGGCAAATCAAACACGATCGATGCGTTGTTGTTTGTATTTGGATATCGTGCATCAAAAATGCGTCAGGGTAAACTCTCAGAGTTGATCCATAACTCAGCTCGTTACCCTGATCTCGAGGAGTGCAGCGTCGAAGTGCACTTCCGAGAAATCATTGACTTGGTATGGAATTCTTCAAATTTCATTCTATATTTGCTCATGCGCCAATTAGCCTGGTCCCGATGCATACAAGGCGGTACCAAATTCCCAACTAGTTGTAGCACGGATAGCATCCAAGAATAACTCGAGCAAATATACGATCAACGGGCGCGCCAGCAACTTCACGGAGGTGCAGAAGCTCCTCAAAGGGCGAGGGATTGACCTAGACCATAAACGGTTCCTCATCCTGCAGGTAGTTCCGCTTGCGGGGTTTTTTTTTTGCTGTCTCACCTGTTCGCGACTGATCTCGCATATCTATCTGCTAGGGCGAAGTCGAGTCGATTGCACAGATGAAGCCTAAAGCTCAGAACGAGCATGAAGATGGGTTACTCGAGTACCTCGAAGACATCATTGGTACCTCCTCGTACAAAACTCCTATTGAGGAAGCACTTGCACAGATGGAGGCACTCACTGACCAGCGCAGCGAGAAGCTGAACCGGCTCCGCATCGTCGAGCGGGAAAAGAACGCGCTGGAGGCCGAGAGGAAAGAAGCATTAGATTTTCTAAGGTTGTTCAACGACCACGTGAGAGCGAAAAGTAGGCTTTGGCAGTGGTACCTCTGGAAGTGCCTGGAGAACGAAGGCAGGTTTAATGCGCAGATCGTGAGTGGTTTTCATGTTTGTCCAGCGTTACCTGCATCGCGCTGACGTTCATGTATAGACGAAATACCAGAAAGAGTTAGATGCTGAGACGGAGAGGAATAAGGACGATATCACCCATTTAGAAATGTTGGAGAAGCACTTTGAGGAACGTGAGAAGGCATACGAGGTTCGTCGCTTGCAATCTGTTTCAGATCCTATGTCATAATCACTCGTCTTGTATTTCTCGCCCGACTAGGAAGTGAAAGCTGCAGCCGAGGGGGCTGTCAAAGACCAAACTGCGCATGAGAAGCAAGCCGTCGGGCTTGAAGAACGGCGTAAGCATGCCAATACCAAGGCGAAGAAGCTGAAGAAGACCCTTCAGGAAGTACGCTCTTTTATCTCTGTTTTCGTGTATAATTCTCTCAGACGCCGTCCAATTCTCCCCACAGGACGAACAAGCTAAAGCTGCGGCTGAACGCACGATCGAAGACAGCACTGCCAAGATCGACCGGAAACGCGCAGAGATCGAGGAGCACGAGGTAAACCTAAAAAAGGAAGAGGACGCTCTTGAATGCATTCGAGATAGTTTGAAAGGTGCGTTATACGTGCCATTGTCCCCGTAACCTGACCAACACTCTAGATTTGTAACAGACAAGACGCAGGTGTTCTACGATCAGATCGAAGCCAAGCAGAAGGAGCTCCAACCGTGGACTACCAAGATCAATGCAAAGAAGGCAGGGATCGGTGTAGCGACGAGCGAGAAGGATGCATTGGCGGGGAAGGCTGCCGGCCTTAAGGACGCGGTCAAGAGTGCCCAAGACGACCTCGAGCAGCAGCAGGGAGCTCAACAAACCAAGGTCAGATGCATGTTACGCTTGTGGATTCAGCTTACGTTTGACTCGGCAATTTGCTGCCATAGCTCAATGAATTAAATGGTTTGAACGCGAAGAAAGCGACCTTGCAGAAGGAGTTGCAGGCTCACACGAAGAATTTTCATGTAAGCATTTTTTGTGATGTTCGAATGCGAAGGTCGCTCGTCACTCAGCGGTGCTGGCGTTTGTAGGATGCCCAGGCTCGTGTACAGGAGTTGCGTGGCAAGGCATCATCTCTTCGACAGCGTACAGAGGAGGCGAAGGCATCTCAAGCTGCCAGCACGTCGCAAAACAAAGTACTCGACCACCTCACTCGGCTTCAGCAAACTGGGCGCATCGATGGTTTTCACGTGCGTGCTCCTCATCTGCCCTTCCGGATACAAATCCCATATTCTTCCTATAGGGTCGCCTAGGCAGTCTCGGAACGATCCCCGACAAATATGACGTCGCCATTTCTACTGCTTGCGGTGCACTCCACAACATGGTCGTCGACACCGTCGCCCAAGGACAAGCCTGTATCAACTTTCTCCGCTCGCAAAACGTCGGTCGTGCCTCCTTCATGGTCCTCGAGAAGCTTTCTACCGACCGCATCAGCGAACGGATTCAGACGCCCGAAAACGTCCCGCGTTTGTATGACCTCATCAAGCCCAAAGACCCGAAATTCCTCCCTGCGTTTTATAAAGCCGTAGGGAACACGCTCGTCGCGGACGACCTCGAGCAGGCAAACCGGATCGCATTTGGTACTTCAAAGCGGTGGCGTGTCGTCACGCTCGCAGGCCAATTGATCGATTCGTCTGGGACGATGTCTGGCGGTGGGAACCACGTTGCACGTGGGGGGATGAGCTCCAAGTTGGCATCAGATGCAGTGAGGCCGGAAGTGTTGAGGCAGTATGAACAGGAGAGCGAAGGAGCGGGGAGGGAATTGGAGGAGGCGACAAGAGCGCTTAGGGAGTTAGAGGGTGAGGGAGAACGATTGGGGCTTGCGGGGCCACAGTTGGAGATGGACATAGAGAAGCTGACGATGGCGGTGAATAATGGGCGGAAGCGACTTGAGGAGGCGGAAAAGCGGGTGCGTGACCTCAAGTGCGTAGGTCGTCGCCCTCCTCGTGTGGCGCGCGTTTTTCACGTTCTTGTTGTCTTGTGGGGGTGGAGCGCTGATTGGTTTGGTCTATTAGGGCACAGAGCAAGCCTGACGCTCGGGACATGGCGCGAATCAAGGTGCTCGAGGGAGAAATTGCAACTATGACGGCGGAGTTAGAAGACCTCGAAGCGAAATCGGGCAAGATCGAGAACGCGATCAAGGAACTTGAAAAGAAGATTCTTGAGATTGGTGGTTCGCGACTGCTGAAACAACGGTCGACGGTCGACGGCATCAAGTTGCACATCAACATCGCTAACGACGAAATCACGAAAGCGGAAGTGACGAAGGCAAAGGCGGAAAAGGACGTGGTCAAGTACGCGTCTGCGATCGCTGGGAATGCCACTGCCGTGGCGGAGGCGGATGAGGAGATTCAACAGTTGCAGACACAGCTTGCGGAGGTGAACGAGTATTTGGAGGAGCTCAAGGAGAAGGTAGAGGCTGCGCAGGCGGCGGCGGAGAATTCAAGGGACGATTTGGATACGCTCAAGACGCAGTTGGAAACGAAGAGGGAGGAGATACAAGAATTTAGGAAGAAGGAGGTGAGTGGGTTGCATGCTGATCGTGAGCACGGCTGACTGGTTGGCTTCCCGACGTACTGGCGTTAGATGGAGTTGATGCAAAAATTGAACGATATTAAGAAGGAGGCTGCAGCGAACGATGAGGCGCTGCAGCACTGGCAAACGGAGCACGATAAGCTGAGGCTGGAGGAGATCGAGTGAGTGTCATCCCAGTTGTACACGACTCATATTGACATATGAATGTAGCGATGACGATGAGGAGGACGATGAGGAGGCAGAGGCGGCGCCTGCTGATGGAGAGCCTCCAGAACCACAGGTCAAACAGGAAGCGGGAGAGCCAGCGGTGCCACCACCCAAGAAATCATCGAAGCCACGCCAGCCTTCAAACGAATTGCATATCTACAGTGTCGAGGAACTCGCTCAGTTCCGAAAGCGGGATCTAGTAGCCGATTCCGAGTATCTTGATGGTAAGCTTCTCGATCATCCCGCCATATTTTGGCGTTTGACCCCACGCAACAGAAAAACTGAACAACGCCAAGCCTGATCTGTCTGTGCTCAAGGATTACAAGAAACGCGAGGAAGAGTTCCTTCGTCGTGCCAAAGACCTTGATCAGATCACTGAAGCGCGCGACGCACAGAAACAGGAATATGATAATCTCAGGAAACAGCGTTTGGACGAGTTCATGGCGGGCTTCAGTTTGATTTCTTTGAAACTGAAAGAAATGTACCAGGTTTGTGTTCTGATTTCCTTGTTGAGAGAGCCTTTGTAACTCCTTGCGTTTTCCCGCGGGGATAGATGATTACTCTGGGAGGGAATGCAGAACTAGAATTGGTCGACAGCATGGATCCCTTCTCAGAGGGCATCATCTTTAGCGTGATGCCACCCAAGAAGAGCTGGAAGAACATCTCGAATCTGTCGGGTGGTGAAAAGGTGCGTTGTGCTTTCGTCCGCTGCTGCAAGAGGATAACATAGAATATGGCCCATAGACGCTGAGTTCTCTGGCCCTTGTGTTTGCACTTCATGCCTTCAAGGTAAGGTGCACATCTTCGATATTTCCCCCGTTGATTTTATCGCTCTTTCCTGTACAGCCTACTCCTCTTTACTTTATGGACGAGATCGACGCCGCGCTCGATTTCCGTAACGTATCCATCGTTGCTAATTACATCAAAGATCGGACCAAGAATGCGCAGTTTATCATCATCTCGTTGAGGTACGTTGGTCACACCTCGTACTTTGCATCTGTTGCTGGATCTGAGTATGGCATGACAGAAACGACATGTTTGAATTGAGCCATCGACTGATCGGGATTTATAAAACTGCGAATGCGACGCAAAGTACGCCCCACATCCCCTTTATCTCCTCTGCGCGTGGACTGATTCCATGTATATAGGCATCGCGATCGACAATCACGCTCTCGTCCGGACCAAGGTCGTAACGCCCGTGACAACCTCCACCACATGATACGCATTTGGACGTGACGTTTGTAAAGTGGGACGGTTCTATGCTTTGATGCTCTGTTGTACGCGTGTACATTCAATCTCTCTTTGTTTTCTCTCTGTTTATTCCTTTTTTGTGTGTGCGTGCATGTATTGCTAGATGGCTTGTATGGTGTGACACCGCTGTAATGATATCCTCATTCTATTTTTCCCCAACTCGCGACCACTAGATGAGCAACGCCGCGGACACTATTATAACGCCCAATGACACTACTTCCTAACTCTCCTTGCTCGCAACATGCTTCTGCAACAGCTCCCCCAGCGTACGCGCTTGTCCTTCTAAAGTGAACGTATGCGTCGCTGTGTCTGTGTCTGTGTCTGTCAACCACGGAGAATACCTGGTGCGATCCTCGTCCGCTGGCAACGCTAACCCTGGTTCGGCTCTGAACCAGGGATGGCGAAGGGCCTCTGAGGGGTGAAGTCGGCGAGAGGGTTCGTACACAAGGAAACGATGGATGAGATCGAGCGGGGAGAGGACCCGATCGGGCGCGGGCGTGTGTGTGCGCGTGTCAATCGAAATGCACGAGGTCGACGGGGGCAAGTTCGGGAGGAGCGACGACAAGTCCACTGCGTCGACGTCGAGAAAGGAGACTTTGCTGGCATCCGGGAGGGTAAGGAATGACTGTGTACCAGACCGACGAAGGGGAGCAACCCCAAAACGAACCGAATCGAACCGAACCGAAGCAGTTCACGTACGAGAGAGCACGGGTTGAATGCCATAGATGAGGGGATGCAATAGGCGAAAAGGTAATGACGTACCGGCCAAGCATCTTCGTTGGGTGTACCGCGCACCCTGAAGATGCTCCATGCGAGCCCGATCTCACCACGCGTTCCATCGAAGAGACCCATCCGTGTCCAACGACCCGTCGGTATGCCTGAACGCGGACGTGTTCCCTGCGGTATGACGAATGGCGTTGGGGGTGGTGTGGGTGCACGCGATTCGACAGTCGACTTGGATTCGGAATCGGATGTGCATTCGGATCTCGGAAATGAGAAATCCTCATCATCCTCGTCTTCGTCGGCTTGTGAACGGAGAGAGGTGAAGAATTCAGAAAAGGTGACACCGAGACTCCATGCGTCGATGGCAAAGGCATCGTACGTCCGTGCACCAAAAAGTAACTCGGGGGCACGATAGGGACTATATGTATACGCATGGGAGAGGAGAGTCCATTAGGCCCATCAGTACCCGCGAGGAACTGCGGGGGCATACAGAACAGGACGTCACGCACCCCGTTGACACCTCAAAGTACATTCGCGTCGTAGATTCGGGCCACAGATCCCTCGTTTTCGCAGCTCCATCTTCGCCCACCCGAAAAGCGATCCCAAAGTCGATGAGTTGTGCACACCCCGAAGCAGTCAAGAGGATGTTTCCTGGCTTGATATCCCGGTGTGCGATTTGGACGTGTTCGCTGTGGAGGTAGCTCACTCCACGGAGGATCTGAAAGAGGATCGACTTGGCAAGGACGACGAACTCGATCTCGCGTGGGGTGGGTGAGGATGAAGTAGTGTTTCCAAACGAGATGATGGGATGTGGGGAGAATCTGGAGGATTTAAGGAGCTGGTCGAGGGAGTAGGGGATGTATGGCATCCAAAAACTTAGATCTTGGGATCTTTGGAAGAATTGTTGCTTGATCAGTGGGATGATCTGGGTCGCAAGGGTCAGGGTATAGAATGCGCGTGGCATTCGAGGTTGAGGCAACGTACGTTTACGTGCGAGAGCGAAGCAAGTAGACGGACTTCTTTGATGATGTCGTGAGGTTCTTTGGCATACATCGTGGTGGACGTCTTGACCGCGATGAACCGAGGGCCATCTGGCAACTCGGATGCGATGCGGGTCACGATGGATGTAGGGCCATCGGATATGATTTCCTGGGAGCGATGAAGATTAGCACCTTGACTCGGGTCGTCCATATGTCCACCCACAGCGTCATCGTCGTTGTCGTCGAAAGTCATCTCTGAGGATCTTCCCGAGATCCTCGATGTCCTTCAAGTTGGTCAAGTTGGTTAGCCTCAAACCATTGTTATCGTGGTCGCCCAGTTATTGGGTAGGAGTATCAGTGGCTTGTCCCCGTGCACCGGTGGCAGTCTACGAAAAACCCGGTTCGGAAAACATTACACCTTGCACTGTCGTCCCCATCATCTCATTCTCAGTCTCGTACTCCTTTATATATCACTACTGCTTCATCGTTAAATAATCTATCTCTAAAATGGCTGTGGATGACGAGTACCGGACGCTCCTCAGTGAGTGCCACCTTGCCATCGTCGTCGTCGCGATGGTTCGATTGATGATCGTGTTCGTAGATAAACAGTTGCTAGCAGCAGCCCGACAAGACGGAAACATCGAGGACCTATTAACGAGTGTCGAATATAGAGATCCAGAAGACGAAGATAGTTTTCGTTTCGACGTCAACTGCACTGATTTGTACGTCTTCCTCCTGTAACCGAGTTCAGCACGCTCAACTGTGGCTCGGGTTGAATGTAGTTCAGGGAACACGCGTTCGCACCCCCGTTCCATGCTGCCATTGATCTAGCGCTGATATCCCGTCCTCTCATCAGCTCTTCATCTTGCGTACGTAGCTCGTCACGTCCTTCTCTCCGTATCATCCTACTCAACGTACATAATCGCACTGGATGGCGTCCAACCTTGCGTCTCGCATCCGTCCTCCATCCCCTATCACAGCGTCTTGAGCGGTTCCGTAGGGAACGTCAACCTCCTCATCGAAGCAGAAGGGTGCGACGTCGATCCCCAGAATTCTGCAGGCGACACGCCACTCCACCTTGCCGTCCAAATCCAAGATCGCGATACCCGCTACGAGATCGTATTTGCTCTCGTTAAGACCGCAGGTGCTGTCGAATCGTACGTACCTTTGACTTAGATGACGTACCCTAGTATACATCCTGACCTTTTCCTTATTTCTCGATGGATCTTATCCAGTATTCGGTTGACTAATCGGGCGGGTCAGACGCCAAACGCTCTCGCGAAAATTTATTGTCCAAACGATGCGGAAGTGAACTCGCTGACAACCCCACCTGCGCGAGGTATGAACGCCTTCCTCGACAAAGATGATTTGGCAAGTGGTGAGAAGTTCCTTTCTCTTCTCTCTTTGCGGGTGCTGATCACGTGCCCTAAGACGGTGAAGGCGACTATCCTGGGTGAAATGATTATTAGACAGCATCACACCATCATCCTGAAAGGGTTTAACATCCCACAGGATGCTGTAATGTACTTTTAGCCTACTGCGTCACGATCTATACAAGACACAAGATCGTACGAGCGACCAGGGCATGCTGCTTGGTTGCTTTTGGTTGCTTAGCAGCTAGACCAAAACCATCAGATAATCTTGGTATTGAGAACCGAGCTAGACGGTGCTTAACCTGTAGAGGATACGCAAGAGGGCTAACGAGTGTCGACATCTACATAGGCACCGACGGCGTCAAATATATGACGTCAAGGGAACAGGCTAGCTAATGTGTTGAGTCCCGACGAGTCCTCTTTCTGAACACCACCTTGGCTGTAGAGTTGGTTACGATAAAAGACCCGATGTGCAAGGTCTATGGGCGAGTTGTATTGTCCTCTAGCTTGATATCGTATGTCGTGACGATATGGGCCAATATCGTTTTGAACTCTACTGCAGCAAAGAAGCGACCGGGGCTAGCAAAGGAAGAAAAAAAAATCAATACCGTAGAGTGTGAATGGAAATTGCTGAGAGACGGTCGCACCACGCATGTCGACCGTGTCCAAACGGCAAATACTCGGGTGAAGTAGAGACAAACTGATACTTTGCGCCTTCCTCGTCGTCTTTACCCATATCTGCAAACCGGAATGGATCAAACACTTCCGGATTTTCGTACAGCGCGTCATCGTAATGTAACGCTACGAGACCCGCGTTGATCCGGGTGCCCTTTGGGATCAACGTTCCGTCGGACAAGGTAAAGTCTTTTTTGGCATTGCGCGTCAAGCCCACTAGAAAACGAAAGATGGATATGAATGAACAGCATGACATGCAGAAAAAAAAAGTGTGTGATTGACTAACAAATATCAACGCTCTCCATACGTATAGTCTCCCTGAGGAAACTATCGATTTTACGCATCTTTCCCAAGGACACTTTCGACCATCCCTCTTGCTCAATGATACCGTCAGCTTCTTCGCGGAGGGGTTGCAGATATTGAGGGTTCGCTGCTAGGTTGTAAAGCGCGTTCGTGAAAACCTGAAGGTTCAGCATGATCAAAGCACCAAGACGGGATCACCAACTCGCACATACGTTGGATGATGTCTGTAACGCGGTAGGTAGAGTGAGCGGCGCACACCTGGAGATGATGGCAAGCACACACGTGAATAGCAGCAATGTTGGCTGACAGCACGCGGCCCGTCAAGGACTCAACCGTGGCATCCGAACCTCCTTCATCCATCAGCCATGATAAAAGGTCCTGCTACAAAAAAAAAGGATGAACATGGTGCCGCCCGCAAATAAGGCCGACCAACGGGTTTCTCAGTCCAGTTCTCCCCATACTCATTCAAGTATTTCCGTCGCTCCTCAATGATCGGACGAAGATGCCCTTCACCCCGCCTAGCTTTCTTAGGGATGTTTGTGAGAAAACGGACAGCTAGGCTGTCAAGAAGCTGAGGACTACTCTATGGACAGGAAATCGTCGGGGACGTACGGTTTCAAAATCCTCGGGAAAAACCCGAAGGTGAAACCACCTATGACGGTATCAATGGTGTACTGGATGTTCAGAGTGATGAAATCCGGGTCACGGCCTACGACGAAAGCTCGAAAGTACAAGTAGGTGATGAAAAAAAATACATACACAGTGGAAGTCCGATGAATGTTCTATTGCTAGCCCTGCACACGATCTGTTGAATAGTGGTCAATGCTGGAACAGCCTTCCACTCTATGTCATCCAATATGAGCGACTCGTTATTTTTAATCACAGGAATCATATCACCATTGTCTTTGAGGTCCAAAATCTCGTCGAAGGCTGTGACAATCTCATCCCGCAATTCGGGAAGCAAGACCCCGACGTTACGAGTGAGCTGTGAGTGCATCATTTCAATGTGGTAGGGATTGTGGTAAATTTCGGATCCCATCGTGAATTCAGAATTAAAGTCCTGTCCATAATCATCCCTCAGAAACGCGTGCGAGAAAGCGAGAAAGACGGCCCTCTTCTCACCTCATTCGCGGCCTCAGCAAACGAAAGCTCGTCATCGCGTGCGTTTCGTAGTTCTTCTATATGTACACGTCTAGTTGTGACGACGATCCAGTAGTAGGGCGTTGAGATCTTGAACAGGGCACCTTTGTGCTAAAAATACTCATGGAGGTTAGTTACGATGCTGAGTTGGGACGGGGTTGCTAGCCTTTTTGTATCCTTCTCGGACTATGTCTGCAGCGTTGGTCATATACCTGATAGCAGCCCACCACGAGCCAAGCCAACCACTCTGCCCAATGGTCGGAAACCCATCCAGCTGAACAACAAAAACAATGAGAACACTGCGAAACAGGGGTGCAATATGACTGACATTGGGACGCTTGGGCAACAGTGCAATCCCGACGATGGCTGCGGCAACGCCGGCGACAACATACGTCACGGGCAGGCTCATGCTTGCATGTAGTTCTAGCACCGTCCACGACATTACAGGAAAGTGGGGTTATATATCCATTGCGAAAAAAACATCGAGAACAGATTTATACACCACACAATCCCACGAAACCAACGCGCCGCAGCTCGGTGCGCAATTGAACGGGGTCCTCCGAAAAATTCCGCTGATGCGGGCCTGCGTAAAGTGTGACATTTTTAGCGCATCTTCAGGGGCCCTGTTTGGGGCCTCTGCTGATATCATGATGGTTGGAACGATGAACTTACGACTGCGATGACGGCCGATCTGATGGACGACTACGACTGAATTCCAGCCCCAGATTGGCAGCAAAACTGTTCTCGAGCTTGAGTTCGGTTATGTTAGGTTGCCTGCCCCTTGAAACAAAATGAACGGCCAGATCGCTGAAGCCTGACATTTTGGATCCTCGTGTCTTCTTTTTTCTTCTTGTTTCGTCTGAATCACTGCTGGCGTGTCATGATATGATGGAGTTGTTGGAAACTGCCGGGGCTGTTCAACTCGGAGTACCCCGCAGTGGCCAGACTCTACTCCTAGTCGTGGGAAAGTAGTCTATTGGACACTCACAGGCGCAAATGATCACCACAGCATTTCCTTGATGACATCTCCCCACCACACAACCGCGTCCTGACCACCATCAACTTAATGCCGACACCTAATAACCCCTTTTCATTCGCTGACGATGCCGACGATGACGGGGACGGCTGGCAAGAAATGCCCATCGTCAAAGAAGACGACCATGTGAGCGGCCTCGACGAAGAGGACCAACGGAAATACCACTACGTTCCCAAGGAAGGCGGATCGCATGCACATTCGGGCTCGGGTGGTGGGAATGCGACGGGGAACCTGATCGATTACGATGACCGAGGCGCGCAATGGCGCTCGAAAACGGAGCAGAACGAGAGCGAGTATACCCGGTTGCGGGGGGACGAGGAGGAGGAGGCGGATGAAGTGCATCTGCGGACGCGATACCTGTTCGATGAGGATGCAGCGATGACGCCGTTGAGTCAGATGCAGGCGACGAAGAAGATGCTTACCGAGGCTCAGCGGATCGCTTACGTCGGTCTCTGTGCGCTTACTGCGAGGGAGATGATACAAAAACACAAGAATGCGCGGAGGAAAGAGTTCAAGGATGCTATCCACAGCATGGAGCTTTGGGCATTGAAGTTGATGGGGAGACTCTATTATCATATGGACCTCGAGACTGCAGGTATCTTATCCGTTATTCTTTGCCCAGGCTCTGCTTGATGAACGATATACCCTGACACATATCCACAGAGCAAAAGATGATAGACAGCCTTGCGCTGCATGGTGTGCAAGCTAGCGATCTTGCGCCGTCTTTGATGACAACACACACAATCGCCAATCCGGAATATGATCCCGTGGAAGCCAAGAAACTGGAAACGGAGAAAGCATTACATCCGGAAGATCGGGACGTTGATCTAAAACCTCCTACATCTCCAGTTTCTCCCCGGTTGCCTTCAACACCGACCACACCCACGTTTCAAACTACCGCTCGTGTCCTGGAAAATACAACCCTTGCTTCATCATCTCTACCTGGTGTCACCACCGCGCTCTCGTCCGTCGACAAGGATGTCACGCTTGACATTCGATGGACAGTTTTGTGCGACCTGTTCCTCATCTTAGTTGCCGACAGTGTGTATGATGCCCGTTCTCGCATGCTGCTAGAACACGTCGCACTGAAACTCGGACTTGGTTGGATTGACGTTGTCAAGTTTGAGCGGCGCGTCACCGAAGCGCTGGAAATCCAAGAAGGCGTAGAAAAGTTGGACAATCAGGATATCATCGAGGGGTCTTCCAAGGCAGCCAGAAAAAGGCGATACATGATGCTGGGCCTTGCAACGCTAGGTAAGTCGTTGCGCATGTACACTTGATGCGATCGGTTCATGGTGCTTGTAGGGGGTGGCCTCGTCATCGGATTGTCTGCTGGGCTGTTGGCGCCTGTGATCGGGGCGGGTCTTGGCGCTGCGTTCACCACTGTCGGTATATCAGGGACGACGGGCTTCCTCGCAGGTGCAGGAGGTGCTGCAGTGATCACGACAGGTGGTGTCCTGACAGGCTCTGGCATCGCTGCACATGGTATGGCCAGACGGACTCAAAGTGTGAGGACTTTTGATGTACTACCACTCCATAATAACAAGCGCGTGAGTTGCATATTAACTGTGCCTGGGTAGGAATACTGTTCTCTTCTCCCCCGCCCTGCTCATGCGTTTGTAGGTTCATGAGTGGCAAGATAGATGACGTGCGACTGCCTTTTAGCGTGCTAGACCCTGTTGTTGGAGACGTGTTCAGCATTCTTTGGGAACCAGAGATGATCCGAGAAACTGGAAGTGCGCTGAGGATCTTGACGGGCGAAATCTTGACTCAACTTGGTCAGACGGTGTTGCAACATACTGTCATGACTGCATTGATGGGTGCTCTCCAGTGGCCGATCGGTGCGTTCTCGTTTTTGGGTGTTTTCCCCAAGCCTCATCCTGTTCTACCTAGTCTTAACGAAGCTAGGGTATCTCATCGACAATCCCTGGAACAACGCGCTTGACCGTGCGCGAGCGGCTGGAAGCGTGCTTGCACAATTGCTATTGCAGCGGCATCTTGGAGTGAGACCGGTCACGCTGATCGGCTTTTCCCTCGGAGCTCGTGTCATCTTTTATGCGCTGTTGGAGCTTGCCAAGGTAAAGGCGTTCGGCATCGTTCAGGACGTCTTCATTCTTGGTGCCACGCTCACCGCCTCACAAAGCACGTGGTGTCACGCACGCAGCGCCGTTTCTGGCCGGTTTGTGAACGCGTATGCAAAGAACGACTGGGTATTGAATTATCTATTCCGCGCAACGAGTGCGGGTCTTAGTTCGGTAGCCGGTTTGAGACCGATAGAAGGTATACTCGGGTTGGAGAACGTGGACGTGACAGATAAAATCGCGGGACACATGAGTTATAGAACGTTTATGCCGCTCATTCTCGACCAACTTGGGTTTCCTGTGACTGCGGATTACTTTGATGAACCTGTGGTACGTTGTCATGCCCAAAGTAGCCTTTCTTGGCGCCTGTTGGTATGATGGCTGATTTGAATGGAAACAGGAACCCGATTTTGAAGGAGACAGAGTGGTGATTCGGGAGGCTGAGGAAGTCAAGACGCAAAAGCAAGGATGGTTCTCGAAGCGTACCAAGAAGCCGTCGCTGCCGTCCAGCACCGTTTCTCGACCTCCAACTACCACCTCATTTGGTTCCTCGCGGCGGAAGGCCTTGTCCAAGTCGCAAGAAGACGACCTTCCGCCCCGAACGGATGTTACTTTGAGTCCTTTGCCTTCTCCTGCCCTCACAGATGCCAGTTCGCCAGAAGGGCGTTCATTGGATGCTGCACCAGGTGTTCCTGTCCACGCTACTTTTGATTTGGCCGCCATCAAACACATGATCGGAGAGGCGAAGCGTCATCCTGAACAACTGGAGGTTCCACAGCCTAAGCCCGATCAAGGTACCCCTATACCGCCACCTTCGTTATCCTCCACTTTAGCTCCACCACTACTGCCAGCAACGAGACAGGTAGAAACGGTGACAAGTGCTGTCAAGCCGGCCCCTGATGACGATATGGATGATGGGGAAGCGTCAGACCGGAATGTGCCTGACACCCTGAGCGCCACATTCACCACATCTGTGACACTCCATGACAGGGATCCATATAGGACAATTGACATAGCGCCCGAGGGGCGACGTGAAGCGAAACCTGGCTCAGAGTCGAGTAACGCCTTATCTCGACCGTCTTATCCACCCGAGATGGGTCCGGTATGGACGTCACCCAAGCCCTTGCGCGACGCTTCGGATCCCACATTGGGGAATCCCTTTGCAGGGTCGACTGAAGCACATTCGTTTGGAAGTTCTACGCGTTATCTCTCACAGTCATCGTCCTATGCGCACGATCGGCTGGGCATGCTGGATGCGCCATCGCCATCTGGTACGTCGCCAGGTCTATCCTTTGGTTCACCAGATGGGACCATCACGTTGCAAAGGATGGAACCGGATCCATGGGGCACGCCTACTGAGTTTAGGAATGGGACGGGGAATATGGGTCTTGGTATGAATCCATGGTCCATGTAATCTTGATGTGCTTCTTTGGCTTGGCGAATAGCATGGTGGAGTTACGTCCATCAGTGTACCATTTTAGTACATTGGTTTTTCTCGCACTTGGAAAAAAAAATGGGGGGACTTCTCTCTTGGACGCGTGGTTCATCTCGGTTGTGTGTGTGTGTACTTTACTTGTGAGATATTTTCAGTGGAGTGTCGTTGAGGGTACTACCGAGTCGTGGAACGTCACGCGTCCCCAGTGCGGAGATCCACTCGACGACGGACAATGGCCGGTCCGGGGGGCGATAGAACTGTTCATGTCGAATAGAAGAGAGTCATACTTTGATATCAGCCAAGGCTACATTTCGGTCGTATGGGTTTACGACATTTTTCCTATGCATATTTATCGCCCAGCTGTGTGCGGATTGATCGGTCCGATCCAGTGCCATTGGGACTTTGCTCACCGAGTTGGAGTGGAACGGAGTAACAAAAGATCCTCGGGTCGGTCGTCTCGACGGATA
>JBBPRD010000036.1:0-27419 GCA_038092855.1 Boletus piedmontensis
TGCGGCGTGCAAACCCGGACGGACCACCGATCCGTCCCATCACGCCCTCAAGACCACCTACCCATCGCCCTCGGATAAGTATACCCAGTACACCGGCTCGACATGCATGGAGACCCTGATATCTGATTAATTGCATTTTCCATCACACCTTTTTGGGACTTATACGGTCACATCGACGCCTACTAATTATTCCATTCATGCTGACTCCGTGGGACAGGGACGCTGACTGGCAATACTGTTACTTACTGCTACGCATCTTCCTACTGTGTACTTGTTAGGTCTCTTAAATAAAATTATTATCAACCCGTCGCCACCATGAGGTATTTGACGATTAAAATTTCTGGTTTCTATTTTTGGTAAGCAACCCCTGAAATCATCCAGCCTTGACCCGCCATCCGCTGTACTAGTAAACTTATACTTGCCCCTTCTTCGAAAGTCAAATTACCGCCCAATGGATTCCGATCTAAAGTGTAATCGTCTCAACTGTAGGAAAACATTAGTGGACAAAGCGGTGGTGGTGCGTAAGGATAATTGATCTTTTCTGACATTCCTGTCATCCTGAAGTTTATCCACGTTCACACGAATTACCCAGACAACTTGTGAGTCACCAGCTATCCTAACGGAGAGTTGAAATCAAACGACATCACGAGGATAGGCTCGCATATATTCTGTCGTAAGTTGATTGACGTGACTTCAGTAGTATTTTAGAATGATCTACTCCCGAATAGTGGAATGTGCCAATGAGTTGTTTAATGTGTCCCGCCTCTGTCCAGGTGAAATTTTATTGCGGATTCTTTACGATTCTCTAATACACGTAGCTTGCGAGACACTGCTTACCGAGCCGTGAGTGGACATATTTGATCTCATGGGTCTTGTCTCAACTCAAAACACCGCTACCTCTGATAGGGATGACGTGGTGGTAATAAGCTGAATTCACTGCTATGGTTGTCATTGACAAGAAAGAAGGTTTGTTGTTTGCACCCGACAAATGATTACAAAACGGTGTGTGTGGACTCGCTCCAACGTGTACTGTCTTCGATCCTTCTGCAAGTCCGTTCTCTCGGGGTTGAGCCCTTCTATCATCATGGAGATTTGCAGTCGGTCCGTGTCGCTCTGATCCCTTGATTTTTGAAGTTCACGATCATAAAGCGCATTGTCGTTTTGGCAGTATCAGATACATCAGGAAAAGTGCGTCACTCTGGTCGTTCACCGTGTACTCTGCACGTATGTTGCCATGCAGCTCATTCCAGCATGCCGTCACCCGGAACCTCAACGACAAGAATGCTCAGCTACAGAAACAACTGGAGAATGTCGTAAGGGAAGGTACGCTCTGTCCAATAATCATGGAGCTGCTTCGCGACTGTGACTTGTAACCATAGCCAATGGGGAGATTAATCTTCTTGGAAGCAAAGTCACAGGTACAGGACAGTACGATCCAGATGTCATGACGTCTTTCTTGTTTTGTAAACAGAGCTGGAGAGAGACCTTGAATTGGAGCGCCGGAGGGTACATGAATTACAAGATACCTCAAGAGAGCGAGAGAAGGAGTACCAAAAACTCAAGGTAGAATTTTCTGAACTTGGATTACCTTTGACTTGACAAAATCAATTTAGGCTCAACTTGACAGAGTAAAGAGAAGGGTCCTTCTTGGCCCCGACGCTTCCTACACGATCCAACCTCCCATGCATGGCTTTGGTCATTCCCACCGTTCTCTTGACAACCAGCCAAGACAAGCGGCTGGAGAAGTTGACATAGGCGCTGTAGTGGGTGGTATGGAGACTACCGCTGTAAATCCAGGCTGACTTGATTATGTCTAAACATCCCCATCTGACAATGCACTAGATACAACGAACACCTCTCGCTAATCGCGTTACGACAGGGAGTGGGGGGATACAACAAGGGCGCACCGGACTACAAGTAATACCACACCCTAACGCATCCAGTCGGGCTGTCTCCACGCACCGTCATCCACTGAGCACAGGCAATCGCTCCTTCATGGCCAACAACTCTATTTCTGATCGATCGGACAGCGTTCACGAAGTAGAAAACTTGCTTCTTCCGAAGACCGTCAGAGGGGGGCATTCTCAGGCTGGAGTACAGGCTAGTTCGAGTGGATGGGGAACGGGTTCAGCGAGGTCTCACTCTGTTCAACAACGGCGTTCGTGGGATATACTCCATGTCCTACGCTCTTCTAATCTTTTCGTTGCAGCATTCAACCTCTCAACAAAAAGGGGATTCAGACCCGCAAGATAAACCCCCTATGCCTCGCAAAACTATGAGTCACTCGCGCACGTGAAGAGACCCAGAATTCCATATGCATTAAGTTAGACTAGTAAACCAAGTAGAGGACAAAGATACATGTATTGGCGTGTGAACATCAGGAATCCACATCTTAGTAGTGTAAGGTAGTGCACGATGAATACCAGCGTTGATGATAGTTAGCGAAAGCAGACAAAACAAAAGTAAGATTATTTAAAGTAACATCACTCATAACGGAGGGTGCCATTCTTCTCATCTTCAAGATACTGTCCAATGGCCAGTATATCCTGGCCGGCGCGGCGTAGGTAAACAGCGAGCACATTTCTGTCCGCCTTTGGCAGAAGAGCCGCAAGTTTATCGACTTGTCGGTTGAACTCCGCTCCTGAGGTTAAACTATTATGTTGCTGCGCACTCCCACGACCGTCGAAAAGAGAGGGTCTGCGTGCCATCGTGCTGGAGCGTTGAGGGGTTGCTCCGTTCATAGAGTTCTGGGAAGTGATGATAATAGTCTGCGATCTTTGCATGCGACTGGGAGGTGCGCGGGGACCGCCGGGGACAGATGGTGCAACGGGGGGTAGATTTGCTGGGTGTGAGCCAGCTTGCTCACTCCCGTTCCTGGGGGGGCTCCTGGATAGCGTCTTCGGAGGAGATGGGGGAGTCAAGGGCTTCTCCTTCTTGATGCTGGCCCTACGTCCAAGCGAAGCAAGGAAGCTGCCAGGGGACCTCGCAATTGAGGAGGGCGAGACAGCTGAACGACTGGATGAGGACGATGATGATGCAATCATTGTAGACGCTCGGGAGGGACCATTGCGGGGAGCTGTGGCTAACGCGGGATAAGGAAGAGGGGGCGGTGCATTGGGTGGGCTGGCATCCCCAGCGGCACGCGGGGAAAGATCAGTCGCAGAGTAGGCATCAGCTCTTCTTGGAAATGTAACACCCGAATCAGTGGACGATTGGGAGATATGACGTGGTGCAATGGATGGAGAAGAAGTAGATGGAGCACGGGCCTCTCTTGAGGAATTCACAGTAGAGCGTTTTGCTGACGAGTGGGGATGGAGAGCTGTGAGGCGAGCCATATCAGCCAGATGTCATGAAGTGGCAACGATCTAACCTACCCTTGTACCTGGTCTCGGCAATCCAATCACCCAGACCACAGTCATAGTTGTATAGCTCATTAATTTTGTGAGCATAACCCATTGATCGTTCTAGGGCAGTCCGTTTCACAGTCACATCTGCAAAGTACATCGCAGGCGGGTGTGTCGACTTTGTCCTCCGCATTGGCGGTTTTGGTCGTGACACAGAATGAGTAACTGAAGGCGAAGGTGTTCCGGACGAGAGCTTGTTCCCAAGGGATGGTCGGTTGAGTGACATCAGAGATGGCGTGCGTGGGAGGGATGAGAAACGCTTGATATTAAGCGCATTCTTTAGCAACTTCGTATCCAAGTAAAGGGGATCGCTCTTCGCTGGAACTGGTGGTACTGTCTCTTCCAAGGAAGTCAGTGTTTTGTCAGGATCTGCCCAAACTTGTGCCGCACTTTCGTCAGAGCGAGGCGAAGATGGAAGCGGGCCGATATGAGATTGTTCTGAACTAGGACTACGGCTAGAGGCGAGCGCGAGGTTGTCAGCGCGACGGATCTCTAGGCCTTTTCTACCGTTCCGTCCTTCATGTCCGCGCGGAGGTTCAATGACAGTTGGTGGTGGCACATCACAGGAACTCATGATCCCCATATCATCGATTGCGAGACCTATCGAAGCTACTAGATCATCCATCGAGTCAAGACAGGGTAACGATGTAGTGATCTCCTCATGAGGGGGAGTTGAGGCCACCGGATCTAGCGTGCATAGTCTTGACGGAGGGAATGCGCCTTCCCGAACGTGGTGAGGTTTAGGATCAGAACCAAAGCTTTCATGCGAGCTGGCCCCAAATTTCTCTCAGGTGCAGCTCGACAACAAAATGAAACTGCGCACCTCGGAGGACTATCTGTGGGAGGAACCGCTGTAGTCGCCTTCTGCGGACTTGTCGATGCAGCCTCTTTCTTGGTTGATGGTG
Source organism: Boletus piedmontensis (assembly GCA_038092855.1). Classification (NCBI taxonomy): domain Eukaryota; kingdom Fungi; phylum Basidiomycota; class Agaricomycetes; order Boletales; family Boletaceae; genus Boletus; species Boletus piedmontensis. Next base: position 4,310 of record JBBPRD010000036.1, read on the forward strand.
ACGAATATTTAGTTCTGAGAGCGGTAGTGACATGTGATGGTAGCTGTAGCATCTGCTTCATGGCTTCTAGGTCACCTTTCCTTTGAATAGGTGAATGCCTGGGAGGTCGTGGGGGTGGGGGTGCCTTGGGGTCAATGTTAAATATGGCCTGGGGTGGTGGTGGAAGTGGGCCCGCGGTAGCATGCAAACCAGGCTGGTAGTGCAAGTATGGGGAGGATATCGTATCAGGTGAAGTCAACGCAGTTGATGGAGTCAGAGGACTAGAGAGATTGGTTCTGGGAGACATGTCTTGTGCGCTAGAGTGTGGACTTGAAAATGCTGGACTAGGTGACGGGGATTGAGGAAAGAGGTTGATGACAACAGGACCAGCAACGCGATCACTTATATGCTTTGACTCGCCGATGTTCGGCGTTCGTACAGGAGTATAGGATTCTTTAACCTCTCTGACGGGGCTGACACCGGGTGCAAGGGCATCTTTTCTCTGACGTCCACGGTGGGTTGAACAGCCCGAGTCAGATATCTCGGAAGTCCCTGGAGACGGTGACCTCGACTGCGGTATCTGAAATAAAGGTGGCCTGAGTGAGTCAGTGGCAGGGGAGGTATTTGATGGTCGCTGTGGAACCGATGCATATCCAGGAAAGCTGGTCGTACCAACAATGGCGACCTCACGCGAGGACTTACGAGGTACGTGACCGATACTTTTGGGAAAGGCTCCAAATGCACCCGAAGATGATCGTGCGTGGTTGCTGGATAGAGGATGACCAACAGTAATGGAAGGTTGTGCCTCGGACACAGGAGCAATCCTGGGTGGTGTCAAAGCCGAGTAACTCTGAGGAGACGCGTCTGGCGGTGCAACCAATGCCAGTCCTCCTAAGTGGGCCTCGAGGCAGGAGGGCAAATGATTCGGTGGACCGCCACCGGAGTCGGAGGGCCGATTTCCATGTTCCATGCTTTTCTCTGTCCGATCCTGGACGGATGGCCTGCGGGCGTCCATCTCCACGATAGCGAGACGCCTTCTGTCAGTGCCTCCCTGAGAAGGGACGCTGGTCCGGCGAAGAGCACCGGTTGTTGAGGAAACCACAGGAGGCGAAGCAGCGCGTGGTTGGAAAGGTGCAAGAGGAGGCGAGGTTGTGCGCGTGGCATTGTTGGAGTCGAAGGAGGGTGAGGATGGCGTGGTCGAGAGTGGACTTGATGGCAGCTCCTGTCCGGGAGGCTTTCTGAGAATGGTGTCGGTGTCTTGTCGCGCTGGGTTGGGACGATGAGATTGTTTACAAGGTCTGTCTACTAAGGATAAAGTGAAACACGCACCGAGACTCAAGGCTGGGCTTGCGCGCATCGTACTGAATAGAGGGAAGACGAGTGGTGATCTACGCAGCGAAATATGGCAACATCACACAGGCAATTGAAGGCACTGCTCATCAACGTCGACGTTGCGTACCGTGCTCAACACGACAAATTACTCTACGGCGTCAATCACAGCCAGCGGCACCGCCTCAGTATGTACCGTCCTGATCGCAACGGCTGTACGGATATTCCGTCATCCCTAAACCGAAACCCACCCCACACTCATCACTGCTCAATGTCTCAGGCTGCAAGATCCTGTGACTAGTACTGGTCAGCCCCTGCGAAGGTAGAGGCCGTTTCATAGATGCACTGACATCACTGATTTGCCAGCCAAGTTCTTTCCCCGTCCCAAATGGCCGGACAGTTGCGTCGCCGAACGACCAGGTATCTTCGACTCGGTAACGTTCTACCCTGGCCAGCACGATTATTCGAGCGTTGGGGCCAGCACTGCGTCGATAGAAAGCCCGCCCATAATCACTCACGAAATTCTGAAGTTTGTCCAGTGCCCCGAACGACTCTAGCATGTGCGCGACAAAAGGCAATAGGATCGGTGAGGTGTACACTCCTGCGGCACAGGGGTGGAAGGGTGATGCCACGGATTTGGATTGTGCTGGGTGTGGTGCCGAATCCGAACCCAAAAAAAACCTCGGATGTCCTGAAATCCAGGTGCAAATTGAACGTGATCGACGCAAGACGGTACCCACCTTCAAGTATGACATCGCGTAATGCTTCACGGTCACTCGGGTACTTGGCGACAGGTTTACAGTAATTCCAAGACTGACCCGCCCAATCATCGACTGTCATGGCGAGGTGATGTGCCGTGATCGTGCACGCTACCGTACTGCCGAGCGACTTGACAACTTCGACCGCCGCCCGAGTCGTTGCGTGCTCGAGTACGATGCGTAACTTGGGAAAGGCTTGGTGGAGCTTCTTCAGATGTGGAAGAAACATTTCCTCTGCATTCAGTACGCAGGTATTCTGTGATTCATTCGACGTTGTAGGTGCGTTATAATACTAGCGATTTACCACCTACTCACTGAAGTTGCATCCGACGGAATTTCACCGTGCAGATTTAGGACGAGATCACACTTCTCCATCTCCTCAAATACAGGGTAGTAGACCTCGTATGATTCAATTCCACCGTCCGAGTTGGTAGTGACACCTCTTGGGTACGACTTGACGCCAACAATGCCTGCCTGTTTTGCCTTTCTGACCTCCTCGGGAGTGAGATCTGGCGAGAGGTAGAGGGTCATCAGATAGTCAACGCTATTGTCGATCGCTTGTAACTGCTTTTTGTACTCTATTGCAAGGTCTGTCTTAGTGATCGGAGGTGTAAGGTTGGGCTAAGTCTCGGTTGAGGTAGAGTTGTGATGATCTCGGTGACATCACTCACCATCACATAGGCCAAGTCAAATCCGCCTTTGCGAACGTGCGGTGTGACCAGCTTTGAGAGCTCCCCCTGCCGCAGGTGGACATGAAAGTCTGCGGGGGATTCGACGATCAGTTTATCGGTGGCCATGGTAGATCAATGTAAAGCACGATCACGTGATGCAAGGGCGAGACGCGTTCAGTTTTCAACTTGTCCACTTGGACTTGGTGACCACTGACCACGAGCTCACCACTCTTTGTATTCAGATCCAGCTATCGATCATGGTCGCAGCTGGCTCAATCACCGTCGTAGGTAAGCGTAGTCTTTTGTAGCTCATTTCGCACCAGCCTCTGACACCAACAAGTCCGCGTAAGACCTCCGACTTCCTGGGAGGCAGCCCGCCTACCAGAACCATGCTATGACACGACTATCCGCGGGGACGGTACTCTTGCGACACCCGGTAAAATAGTAGCAGCTTCAGCACCCCTCCGCGACATCGTCCAAATAGTGGACGATCGCATCCTCACTTTCGATCCCGACGAGAAGGACAAGGCACGTGCATTCGTCGAACGCGGTTTCATGCCCCCGGGAACGAAACGGTACAAAGACAAGAGGTTCATGTTCGATAGGGTTTTTGATGGAGAAGCAAGACAGGAGGAGGTGTATATGGCTACCGCAAAGCCGTTGCTTAGTGGGCTGCTAGATGGCTACAACGCTACCGTATTTGCGTACGGCGTACGCTATCCAACATGTTCTAACCCTGTGCTGTCGCTAATCGCATTACAGGCAACAGGTTGCGGAAAGACCCACACCATTAGTGGGACAGATGCAGATCCAGGCATAATCTATCTCACTATGGCCGATCTGTTTCAACGCATCGAGGACCGCAGAGATGATTGGAATACCGAGGTAGCTGTCACCTTTCTTGAGATCTATAACGAAGAAATTCGCGATCTCCTCGCCGAAGTCGGTACTCCTACCCAAAGAGGCGGTCTCCAGATCCGCGAAGACAAAGTCGTTAAAGTCGTCGGCCTTGTCGAGTCACGCCCTACCAGCGCGGAAGAGGTCAAACAGATTGTCCTCCAGGGTAACTCACGCCGAACACAATCACCTACTCACGCGAACGAAACTTCATCTCGCTCGCACGCCGTTCTCCAAGTCCACGTTACACAATCCCCGCGGACTGCCTCATTGACTGAGCAGCGAACAGTCGCCACACTTTCCATCATCGACTTAGCTGGAAGCGAGCGGGCCGCCGCCACATCTAATATGGGTCAGCGGATGGTCGAGGGTGCTAACATCAACAAATCTCTACTTGCACTGGGTAACTGTATCAACGCACTCTGCGAGAGTGGCGGTGCCATTCGACATGTCCCGTACCGCAATAGCAAGCTTACCCGCCTACTTAAATTCTCTTTGGGCGGAAATTGCAAAACTGTCATGGTGGTCTGCGTAGCACCCACCTCTCAGCATTTTGACGATACCCACAACACTCTTCTATACGCTGAGCGTGCCACGAAGATCAAAACGAAGGTGGTCACCCGCAACGTTGTTAATGTTGAGCGACACGTCGGCCGATATGTCGAAGCCATTAATCGCCTCAACATCGAAGTTGCCGAACTCAAAGCCAAACTTGCGGGCAAAATCTGCACCGAAAATGATATCATCAGGCGCAAGAGAGCGGAAGCCGATGCCGAAGTCGAACGTGCGAAGCAAGACATGCAAGCGCGAATGGAGCAGACGCAGGCATCAATCATTGACGGCGCGTCCTGTGCTGGCAAGATATCTGCTGCAGAGGACAAATTATTTGCTATCCGTGCTCGCATCGCCCAGATCGACGCGTTGGTCACTGGCTGCTCTTCATCTCCACCCTCTCCCGATCTCGAAGCCGAACGAGCCCTCTTGCAGGCTCTCGCTGGTCCGGAAGAACAGGCAATCAAGTCAGACTCTTTCTTAAACGCACGCCTAACTCGCTCGCACAATTCGCGCAACATTTTTGAGGCTACTCTTCGTGCAGTCAGTGAACGTCGCTCCGACAGGCTCGAAGAATCTAGCATCGAGAATGTCAAGGCAGATGCGAAATGGCGGAAGGCCGAAATGGACCGGGTTCGGGCGGAAGCTGAAAGGGACGCTTTCAAAGAATCTTTCCGTTCACAGGCAGAGTTGGTTGTAACCCTTCTTGGGATGATCGGACGGTGTACCGTCGTTCTCAGGGAGGCTTCGCGCGTTTTGAGGACGGCAATGGAGGAAGAGAAAGATGGATTTGAAGGAATTGTGAAAGCCATTGCAACATCGTTGGGTGTCACTGCAGGGGAAAACGACGATGCTCTTGCTGCTCTAATTGGACAGATCACGGCAATGTATGGTGCTCACAGTGGTGGCATCTCCATCGAAGGGGTTGCCAACCAGTCCGCTTTGCACGTCGCCTCTAGCTCAGCCTTGAGGCCTGCTGCCAAATCTTCGAGACGGTTATCATATAACAACATTGCGTCACCACGAAAAGCGCATAAGTCCCCACGCAAGTCGCTGCGTTCCGGTATCGGCCAGCCGTACCGTCGAGTCTCCGACAAGGAAAAGAAGGTTGTCCAATGGAAGGACGAAGCAGGGAAAGGGGACCTGGATGATGCGGGACAGAAAGAGAATCCACCAATAATCTCCATTATTTCGAGTGACAGCGCAGAGAGTATTGGTCGCAGCCACTCGGTTGCAGGTTCGGAGAGCGAGTGGGAAGACGAGCGAACTGATGACAGTCTCAATCTTAGTTTTGTCACCGTTCTTAACGCAAGGTCGTCCACTTTACCTTCCTTGTCTACGCTGTCCTCGAATCTGAGGTCCAGTACTTGCAGGCGCCCTCGGCCAAGTCGCCTTGACCCTGGATTCCTCAAAACAAAGGGCGCGACTTCACTTGGATGTCTACAAGAAGCAGAGGAAAACGGCTCACCAGTCAGACGAGTACCGCCGCTCTCTGAGAGAAGCATGAACTACTCTGCGGTCGACGACGACGGTGCTTCCACCTTGCATATTCCCAAGAAAGGCGATCATAGTGACAGTCCGTCTCGTCGCCTTCCTACATCTACCCCACGTCTTGGTGCATCTTCTGCCAAGGGTATACGCAGGCGGTCAAATGTTGGTCCAATGCGTAGCGAGAGAACGCGTCGAAGGTCAAGTATGATCCCACACCCATCATCAACCGCGGGTGAAATCTCCGAGACCGGCGGTCCACGACGGGTGGAAGCCATTGGCAGATCGCCCGCGAAGCGACCCAAGAGACTTTCGTTGCTGGGAAACGTGTCAAGAACCTTGAGGGTCAAGGGACCAAATGTATTATCCACCGTGGCTTCATTGACTGTTCCGGGAGCAGATCCAGATGCCAGCCTCATCAGCGCAGATACAAGCATGAGACTTAATCACTCAAAGCCGTCATGGCGCTAGATACCATTTCACACAACAGCACACTTGTTTCACTACTACTGATCAAGGGCGGAGCTCTTGCATTGTATTCTATGTATCCTTCTGTTGTCATTTGCCCATGATTATCGTTTTTGTTTATACCCTTATGTCTGCCACTGTTTGATGAACAGAGGGAGCAATCTGTTTTCTGCAGCTTCCGTCCCCCACATACTAGCCGTTGTTATCCTAGATCTAAGCACATTGTTATGTATCGTCATTATTAATGCACACTCATTTTTGGATCCCATGGCGTTCATGCGTATCGGTTGAGATGATTCAAAGCATCACGTGAATGAACGATGCATTAAGATAAAAAGGCCATGGAGGCCTAAACGTGTACAAGGTCAAATTATACGTTTTACCTCGAAGAATGACTGGTAAATTTGTCAACAACAGGAACACTGGATTTTGTGAGACTGACCTTTAGGTAATATACCTGCCATGCAACTACTGAAAAGAGGACCGCGGCTTGTAAGACCGACCACCATTTGACACGGTCATTGGTAGACTCGGCAGTGTCACGGTGCCGTCTCTCGCGCACGACGATGTACTCCTGTTCATCCTTGACCGCTAAGAGTCCAATTGCGAGCGAGCGGATTTCGCGCTCGACGGGTGCAACAATATCCTCTACCACGGTGACTAGTTAGTAAGGGTAACAGGACGAAGAGCAGACTAACCATCTTCCGAGATGTATATAATGCCGTGCACATTAAAACTATAGTATCCATTAACAATGCCTCTAGGTGGGCGTCCAGTATCGAGAGCAGTGCACATACCTAACTTCCTTGTCCGCCATTGTGCTCATCTGGTTGGAAAAGCAGTACTCGTACCGACCGTCTTTCTCTGCTGTTATTGAGGTTGAGCCGGTGCTTTGTCTGATCTGCTTTGTCAAAACACTTCCTTCCGGGTCTGTAAGCTGTAAAGGAATAGAAGAGCATGGAGGAGATGGAATACGAGCAAATCGTACCCAGAAGTCAATGTCAAGGTGGCCACCTTCTCCGACTTGGTACGTGACAGTCATCTGGGATGGCCAATTAGAAAAAGCAACACACCGAGAAATAACACGTACCTGGTCATGTTCGTGAAGGTCTTCAAAGAAACACTCCTTCGTCGATGCCGGTATGCGAATCTTGTGTGCAAAGACGAGAGAGGGAGAAAGTGCGAGCAGCGAAATACAGAAGAGGGCAAGCCGGGAGAGAAGTCGTTGCTGCGACATTTGGACTGGAAAGATTAATGGTAAGTACTGTGGTATGTATGACCTGGAGCTGGACACCGCATGCAACATTTCCGTTTTCGGCGAGGCGAAGACCCCGGACACAAGTGAATAATTTCTGCGATAATTTTAGATTTATAGAAAAAGTGATCGTGATAATTCTCTCCACATTCGCTAACAGATTCCTGTAACTTCTTCTGCTCTCCTCCACCTTCGTCATGACGGACTTGAACGATCCTCTCGCACCAAAGGTCAGTTCTCAGAACCATAGCATCGCAAATCCCAACCAGCCCAATACCCATCGAGGCAATCGCGCCACTCCTTTCACGAGACCAACAATCTAATGCTGATCTGACATGGATTACAGCAGGAAGAGGAGACTGATGTTCATTTCGAGCCAGTCATCAGGCTCACAGAGCAAGTAGAAACAAAGACTCATGAAGAGGACGAAGACATCCTCTTCAAAATGTAAGCGGGTTTCGGTTATTCCAATCATTGTTGACCGGTCATTGTTGTTGGTATGATGCCTTGCGAATTTTAGGCGTGCAAAGCTTTTTAGATTTGACACCGCTGGTAACGAATGGAAAGAACGGGGCACGGGTGATGTCCGTCTGCTTCAGCACAGAGCGACAAAGAAGGTCCGTTTAGTCATGAGACGTGATAAGACCCTCAAAGTCTGCGCCAATCATGCAAGTGAGTGCTCTGTATCACTCGAGTTCCCAGCTTCGCTAACGACGCACTTAAGTTACTTCCGATATGCACCTCCAGCCAAATATTGGCTCTGACAGGAGCTGGGTGTGGAAGGTTGCTGCCGACTATGCAGAATCCCCACCTACGTCTGAGACCCTCGCGATTCGTTTTGCGAACTCGGATAGTAAGCCGGGACAACTCCGCATAGGTGGTGTTACTAAGGCTATTTTGCAGATGCGAAGGAATTTAAGAAAAAGTTTGAGGGGGCTCAGATAATCAATGCAGGTGGTACGCCTCCAGAGGATAACGGCAAGGTAAAAGAAGAAGAGAAGGCGGAAGAGAAGGCGGAGGATGCGGAGGAGGATGCGGAGAAGACAAAGGAAAACGCTTCGGAAGAGAAGAATGAAGGATGATCGTCAGTGATTAGCGCATGAAGGTCGTGCCTGCAGCATCCCCATAGTCAGTCCTCATGAGTGCGCCTCGTCTACGGCAGTGTTTTTGTCCACCGTCCGCTTTTCATTTTACCATCTGTTTCTGTCTCCCAATTCGATAACGTAGATTACCTTGTTCCACATTTACCTACAATTGTCATGAAATACCAGAAAGGTTGTCGCCTATATCTTTACTGCTAGGCCGTTATGTGCAGTCCCTCGAATGGCGCGGCACCGTTGTGATGTGTCACGTCGACTTTGCAAAGGTAGTGTTTTAATAGACCACGAAAGTCATACATCTTTAGATATTAATCTACACTCGTTGGGTTGGTGCCAGCTGTTCCTCATTGGCCCATGCTGTCCAAAAAGCTGGGCCCTCCCTGCGTGACCAGTACATCGCCTGCTTCTTACCGAGCACGACTTCCTCGTTAATGAGTACATAACGAACGGTCTAGTAGACGTAAGCGTCAGCGCGATACGATCAATGCCACAACCCGTACCGATCCCCTTCGCAACACGTTAGACCGAAGGGAAGACAACAATACTCTACCAATACTCACGGAACCTCGTACATCGGTTCTAAAAGCAGTGCTTCCTAAGTAACACATTAGATTTTGTACAGATAGCATGTGCATAAAGTGTTGTAGACTGACCATAATCCCTCTGAGGCCCCTGGCGCCACCGCCTCTCTCGAAGGCTTTGCGACATATCTGGTCGAGGGCCGCGCTCGTAAAGCGGATTTCCACACCTGAGTAGCCAAACAATGCGGTGTATTGTGAGACAAGGGAACCACGAACTTCAGTAAGGATCCGTCGTAGGTCGGGGATTGTAAGGGGAGCAAGGGTAGTTATAGAAGGTAGACGCGAGATGAATTCGGGGATGAAACTGTATGTTGGTGAGGTGAAAGAAACAGGAGATGGGGGGTGAGTTTACCCATAATTAATGAGATCTGTGGGCGCCTGAGTCAACACAGGTGGAATTTAAAGAAGGGATGTTACCTGAAGGCTCTATTAGATCAAGAATGTTTTGCGACGATCTCTGGTTGGGAGTGAAGAACGGTAAGCATCCTCTGCTTTCTGTTTCGTCGTCTTTCGGTGCTAAAGTAGCGGTAAAGCCAATAGACTAACAAATACTGGTGAGATTTCGGCCACTGGTGGTCGAGTATAAGACTGGTCACATACACCTTTAGACACCCTTCGCTTCACCAGAGTCTCCAGACCAACAAATGCGCCGCTTAGTATGAACAAAACGTTCGACGTGTCGATATTATACGAGTCTGGCCGTGCTGTCCACGAATCAGTGAACATGCCAATCGAGCTAGAGGAAGACAAGACACCACTCACGTGGAACAGGGCTCGGTCCTCTCGTCCCAGGTCTGGTCCGTCCCTCCCCGGCTGCGCTCGGAGGAGGTTCGAATCCAGATGATTTGCCCTGGACAGTGACTACGGACCCTTCCATCATGCGTAATAAAGCTTGCTGTACGCCTTCTCCGCCGACATCGCGAGAACCTTCGATACCACTATTTGCTTTGCGAGCAATCTTGTCAACTTCGTCAATATAAACTATACCAGAGCTGTGTTAAACACGTGAGATATACAAAAAGACTGATCAGGACAGTCAGATGGTACCTGGCTCGAGCAGGATCCCAGTTGGCTGCCTGTAGCTGCATAAAATTTCTGTTATGTGCTGGTCTTCAACGATCAGCAACACACACCAGTCGCTGGATCGCCATTTCTACATCTTCTCCTACATCTAATGTGAAATTAGTGGAAAATCCAATATCTGCGATTTTCAAACTAACATCCCGCCTGGCATAGTTATTGTCAGGGTCGAACAAATGCAAGGAGCGCAATACGGACTTGTGTAAATGACGTTGCATCGCTGACAGAGAACGGGACATCAAGTACCCTTGCCAATGTACGTGCCAGGAGTGTCTTGCCTGGTCATAAGGATCAATATGCTGCACTACCAGTAGTCGATGTCTGTTAGTCTTACCCGATCCTGTTGGCCCTCTGTGAAATTGACTCAGCAACCCTTGCTTCAATGCAAAAAATTCGTTTGTTTCACATTACCAAGACGTTGCTCTTGTCGAACAGAGGGTATGTATGCCGGTGCTGTAGAGGCAAATGGGGTGGGGTAAGGCGCTGGGGATGCGGATGTAATTGCGCAGACGTGACACCAAACCGCGCTACCGAGCACTCGTTAAGGCTACGTGTGCTGCATCGACATTGTTGGGACACACCATCTGATGGATTGGCTACGTCCCAACCCTGCGCGTCTGTGTGATCCTCCGCAGCGGCGAGGTTGGCACGCACTCGGTTGTAATGGTTGAACACGCTGCGGCTCGTTAAACCTGGCTACCAAAATCTAAGCGGGAATACGCACGCGACGGACAGAACCTTCTTCGCATTCTCCTGTCCGATCACGAATTCGTCGAGATATTTCACGAGCTGTATCATGGACAGTGAGCCATCTCCTTCCCCAGATACCGGGAGAGTAGCACCTGTCTCGGAGTTGCAAGGCCTGCTGAGCGCACGAGGGGGTGGTCATCTGACTCCTCTCGTGGAACGTAGTCATATGGTTGCGCTTGTGTACGGAAACGACGTGCGAGGGGTTGAAAGGAGCGAGCACGTCGAGCTAGTTGACTTCTAGACATCATTAATATAGTAGTGGACAATGACCATGTGTGAGAACATGGATCGTGCACATTAGGGTGGGTGTGTTGGCGGCTCAGGAAGTTGTTTCTACCCTCCAAGTACTGGCACCAGCCGATTCTACAATCGCTCCTTCTCTCTACCATTATGACTCGTTACCGTTCTCCTTCGCCTGGGTACAACAGAGAACGCGAGGATGGACATCATGACTCGCATACTACTGAGTACAAGAAATCCCCGCCAAGTCGTACCAGCGACCATGACCATGACGACCGTTCAAGACGTATAAAGGACCGGAACACAGGTAACTACGGAGAGGATGACCGTAAGGAAAAGAAGTAAGTTCTAGGTACTATCGCTTCGACTACTCTGCTCAGCCACTACCATTCAGACGAAAGCGTGACAGGTCAGAGGAACGGAGAGCCAGGAAAGCAGAGAAGAAGAGAATAAGGGAAGAGGAAGAGGTCCGTCGTGTCGCAGAACTCAGCGTTTATAGTGCAACGGACAATCCGTTCCACGATGTCAATCTTGGACAACAATTCCGTTGGCACAAGAAGACTGAGAAAGAGAGAAAGCAGGGACTGTCCTTAGCAGAAGCACAGCGCAGGGATGCTATTCGAAAACAGGAGGCAAAAGAAGAGTTGGAGCGATTGAACAGGAGAAGAGCAGCCAGGGAAGTAGAGCAAAGACTGCGGGAGGAGGAAGAGATCAAGATGAAGAGGTTAGCTGAGTCTGCTCAAATGTCTGAGTGGATAGCCAAGGACGGTGAATTTCAACTCGAGCAAGAACGTGCTCGTGCAGCAATTCGCATAAAAGAGAAGAGAGCAAAGGCTATTGATTTCCTGGCGCTCAATCTTCGTTATGTGCACCCTGTGAAAGATGAAGAAGAGGTCGACGCAGGTCTCGAAATCGACCTCGATGAACCCTACAACATCTTTGACGTACGCCTTTTTGCTTAACCGCGGACTGTTACCAGCTGGGCTCATCTGAACCACAGAATTTGTCACCGGACCAAGTGGAAGAACTACACGACGACATCGAACGTTACCTTTCACTCGAGGATTCTGACATCAACATCGACTTTTGGACTGTGCGACAAGACTCACTTTACTCCTCGTTGCTTTGGCTAACTTCTCGCTCAGAACATGATGGTCGTCTGCAAGGATCGTCTAGACAGAATCAAAACTAGTCAACGTACAGGTGAAGCCGGTGCCGCTGTGGAGGCGGACGTAACCATGCTTCTTTCTGGCAAGAGCTATGAACACCTTGCTGCCTTGCAGAAGCAAATCCAAGCCAAGCTCGCTAGCGGGGAACCTGTTGACACAGATTATTGGGAAGGTCTATTAAAGAAGTTACTCGTTTGGAAAGCCAAGGTACTTTCGAATCCTGATAACGTCGGGCCTGTCATTTACATGCCTTCCAGGCTAAGCTTAAGAGTTTGCATGAAGTTGTTGTTCGCAATCGATTAGAGCAACTCCGGAAACGCCAACGAGATGAAGCTTTGCAAGCACAGGAGGAGCTATTGGCAGGTGTCGCTCAGTCAGCCGTGCAAGGCATGGCAGATGTCCGTGTTGTTGTGTCCGCCGGTGCTCAAGGCGAACCCGACGTTTCTGCGGAACGCATCGAGCCTTACGATCGTTCCATGAGTCCATCCCCCATTGACATTACCAAGCTCCGACCCGATGGACGCGAGTGTGATATTGTGACCGCAAAGGACGAGATGCGAGCACTGGTGCGTTATTACACGATGGTGGTCTCCAGCTTTTCCTGATTCTTCCGTCAAGTTGGAACAACGCCGCGCGGTGGCTGCATCTCGCTACGTGCCAAAGGCTACCCAAGCTGCCCCGCAGGTGGAAGTGCCTGAAGTCGCAAGTGGTGCCGATCTTGTCTCTGAGGCTTTATACAGGGCAGAAGCAGAAAGAGAACTTGACGAGGAAGAAGAATTATTCAATCTCGAGGAGGATATTGCCCAACCCACGTCTTACAATTGGGAGGATAAATACCGTCCACGGAAGCCGCGATACTTCAACCGTGTGCACACTGGATATGAATGGAACAAGTATAATCAGACCCACTACGAGTATATATCTTCGACCCGTGACATGATTGTCATACTGATTTTTCATTTCATAGCGTGGACAACCCTCCGCCGAAAGTTGTACAAGGTTACAAGGCATGCATCTCTTCCCGAGATGATAGTCAAGCTTTATCTGATGTGCCCTCTTCTAGTTCAATATTTTCTACCCGGACCTGATCGATAAATCCAAGGCGCCTACGTACAAAATCGTGAAGGAGCCAGGAAACGAGGACACAGTGCTGCTGTACTTCAGTGCGGGACCTCCTTATGAGGATATTGCATTTAGAATTGTCAATCGAGAGTGGGAGTTTTCTCATAAACGGTGAGGGACACGCAACACACCAATAAATTCGTATATCGTAACGCTGATTCTCTGCTAGTGGTTTTCGAAGTAGCTTTGACAGAGGATGTCTATCACTCTGGTTCAATTTCCGCCGTAATGTGAGTATTCTCGCTTTTTCAGCATGTATATGGAGTGTTTGACATTCCCTTAGTTCTATCGCAAGTAAATTTCTATCGATCCTTGTAATCGGCATGGAATATGTACCATTCCTAGGCTTCATGATGTAATGTCGCCTTTTTCATTGTGCTTTTGCGGTGCTCACAATGTCGAATGAAACACCGATTGCACGGCACCAATTAGTGTTGGTCGCCAAGAAACATTAGCAGAAATGGTCGGTTTGCCTTTTTTAGACGACCAAAGCAAATGCAATGATTATCATGCATTTCCCCCCTGCTTTGTTCATCTTATCAACGGTCACCACACTCCCCTCTTCAGCACGTCGTCTACTGATGTCCACACCGAGTTGCTTTCTTTGTTGTGGCGGTAGTGCTTTGTCTGACAGACCTCTTTGACGCCACTCGGGTCAAAGCACAGATCGGAATTTATGGTAGGTCCTGTGTACACAACGTCAAGCGGTTGTCATTTCGAGGATGAGGAAATGTACAAAAGGCTCCAAGAACTCCTCTCTTCCTAACACTCCAACCATCATTCTCCATCTCATTGTTATTCTCATGATTTCTGTACTTCAGCCCTCCGAAAATACAAAGGATACGAGTCATTTGGATCTCGATCTCGAACCTCCGAAGAATGATTTGGACACACGCCACTTGGTGCACTCACCAGATCCCTTCATACTCACCGCGCGCAATTCTTTGACCGACATATCCAACATTATACATCGCTCGCCTGCTTCCGTCTTAATCAATGGTATATTCGTGGATGATTTGCCCTCCCACTTGTCACGTTCACATCTCACAATTCACTTTGGCCGCGTGGCCACGGTGGATTGCCACGATATGGACGCATGGACTCGAGAACAGAAAGTGCATGACACTAAGCTCAATGCTGTGGCAGCTTCACTCTCTCCTGGTTCTAACGGTACCGTCCCAACCGACTGCTCTCCCGTCGACGCGGCTAGGAATAGCTTCGCTCTAATGGAATTTCGAACCCAAGGACTTCGGACCGTAGAGCAACTTCCCAATGCCACCCGGCTTCGAGAGGACACTGCCGTCCGCCCTCACGAGTGGACATCCCTCGTCGCACCAGATTCGGGCGTCCCACCTGTTCGACCCATTGTCGCCATTGGTCCATGCCCGCGCGAGGACCTTTCTGAGGGAAGACGCCGAGTTGGCGAGATTCTTGTCCGCTGTGGAGTCATCAATGTCCCAGAAACGTCACTGATTGAATCCACTGCTGCAGGACCCCGGGATACCTCTGGCGCGCATCCTGTCGATGTTCCTGTGATCTCTAGTAGGACCGTTGCATTACCCTTTGGTGAAAACGATGGGCTTTTGATTACAGCTTTGGCCAATTGGACCTCTGAATGGGTGCATGCACTTGTTATTCAACCTTATCTTCAAGGAAGCTTCCATTTCCAGTACGTCATATAAGTTCTGACCCCTTCAGATTTGACTTTTCTATGATCTAGATATCAAGGGAGGCCGAGCAAAGCTTCCGCTTCAGTCGCGTTACGGGTCCGCCGAGTGCTTAGTGGTGTGTTCAACCCGGTGCAAGTCGCTATCCATGCCTTATGGTTCATCGGTATACTCACGGGGGACGGTGCGCATGACAATGCGCCTCCGCCTTTCTTATCCGTTCCCATCTTTCGATACCTCCATAACAATGGAACCTTTATTGCCGAAGATTTCATGTTTCGTGCTTTTATCACTTGTGCTATGATTGGCGACAAAACGGTCAACGACGTCACGCTCTCCACAAATGCATGGTGGGTCGTTTCCGCAGCACGCGATGCATGAACGCTGACCAGCTTCCAGGAACCGCTTGACCCGTGTCCCTCAGGTTATTCTTAACGCAACCGAGAAATATGCCCTGAGCTGCCTCAAATGGAATGTAGTGATGACCCGGATCCAGTGGCAGGATACCATTACCTATCTCCGATCCTGCATCAAGATGGGCTCGGCCTTCGATCCCTTCGCTTACGACGAAACCTCCCCCTCCGGTATAATGGCTCGTTACCTCGATGGACTGATTAACCTCAACTACGCGGGCGATACCTATACATCTCAGCAGGGGGCACATGCAGTGGAGATTCTTGCACCACAGCCAATCCAGCAC
Source organism: Boletus piedmontensis (assembly GCA_038092855.1). NCBI lineage: Eukaryota > Fungi > Basidiomycota > Agaricomycetes > Boletales > Boletaceae > Boletus > Boletus piedmontensis. Next base: position 20,116 of record JBBPRD010000036.1, read on the forward strand.
TTCACGCACTGGGGCATATTCGATGCTGCAGAATGGTGCCCCAAGGATGATCCTGTAATCAACCAGAAGCCACAAACTATTGGTATCGCACCTGGTGCCGCCAGTGACCAAAACTCAAGCGCGCTCAAGGTTGGAACGACAGCAAAAGATTTACTTGATTCGATCCTTGGGTCCAGTAGTGTTCCCAATATTCCCCATCTCGCGCGACCTATATGCACATCCTTCTGTGGCTCATTTGGTGCCATTGGAGCTCGTTTTGCTCACACCGTCAAAATCACTAGTGCATGTCAAAGTGCCTCTTGGCTTCCTTCTCATGGCTAGCCCTTAATCACTACATCTACGGCAAATCGAGCTCGGTTCCCGTCCGGCACTACTCTTTTTGCCCCTCAGGCCAATGCGGAGTTTTATCCTCTCCAGGTCGCTCTCACAGTCAAGGGAAATGAACCAGGTGATTTTCAGATCAGACTATTCGCCCACCTCGTATGACGAGTGATGGTCACTCTGGCGTGAGCCATCACTTGGCTTCCTGATCACTTAAATTACATCATCTTGACACTATGCCATCCCTCTTGTCTTCGGCGCACTCTACGTCTTCCATCCAGAATATCTGCCGTGTGTACTCAGACATGATTAATCAGTTTTGTATCTTTCGATTTTGCGGATATTTTGGAGTTTCGCGTGCTGGTGGGGGCCCTTCGGAGGTTTCAAGAGCTTAGTCATAAGATCGTTCCTGCTGTACAAGGCTTACAGAGTAGTCCAGTCATCCCAACCTTCGCTTTCACTCGCACAACCACTTAATATATAAACATGTCCGATGCGAGTAACCTTGCTTCGAAGATGGACATCGACGAAGCCGCCATTGACGAAGGTCTCTATTCTCGCCAGCTGTGAGCATTCTAAGTTATCACCACTCATCGCACCGCTTAATCGCTCGTCCGATATCGCTCACTGTTCAGATACGTACTCGGCCATGAAGGTAGAACGCTAAGAAAGCACTCGGGTTACACGTCACTGACCCTGTTCCTCAAGCGATGAAGAAGATGGCCACCTCAAATGTGCTCATCGTCGGACTTCAGGGCTTGGGTGCTGAGATCGGTAGGGCGTAAATCTTTTGCGAGAGGCTCATACTGACACTCGCGACGCACATACTCAAGCTAAAAATGTGTGCTTGGCTGGCGTTAAGTCAGTAACATTGTACGATCCGGAACCCATTACTCTCCAAAATCTGAGCACGCAGGTGAGTATCATTCGCGGACAGAAGCCGTTGTCTACATGGTTTTTGTCAGTACTTTCTTCGTGAAGAGGACATTGGAAAGCCGCGCGCAGCAGCCATGCTTCCTCGTATCTCTGAGCTCAATGCCTATGTGCCAGTGCGTAATCTAGGAGGAAAGGCGGGTCAAGAGATAACTGTGGATCTCATTCAACCATTCCAAGTATGCATGTGATTGTTCATCTTCGCGTGAGTCCTAACGACATTTAGGTTGTTGTACTCTGCAACGCGTCTTACAAGAAGCAACTGGAAATCAATGACTGGACGCATCAACACGGTGTCTACTTTATCGCTGCAGAAACACGAGGTCTTTTTGGGTAAGTACTAAGCAGGCTTCCGTTCAGGTATCTTCACAGATGCATTTGAAGTTCCGTGTTCAACGATTTCGGACCCAAGTTTACCTGCGTAGATCCCTCTGGGGAGCAACCATTGACCGGGATGATCGTATCAGTGGAAAAGGTGACGTCCAGTATTTTGTCGGGAGCTATTTATGTCGCATAGCTGATAGACAATTGAGGATGCGGAAGGCTTGGTGACTTGTCATGATGAGGCACGACACGGCCTTGCGGACGGCGATTTTGTTACCTTCACAGAAATACAAGGGATGGACGAGTTGAATGATTCCAAGCCCCGAAAGGTATCTGTGAAGGGACCCTATACATTCACCATTGGCGATACCTCTTCCTTCGGTGACTACATTGGAGGTGGGATTTTTAACCAGGTCAAGATGCCCAAGATCATTGAATTCGTGAGTGTTATATCTAATCTGTTGCAGGGAAATTCGAACCTTCACGGCAGAAATCGTTGCGAGAATCATTGCATGCACCCGATTTCTTTATTTCCGACTTCGCAAAGTTCGACCGTCCCGCTACGCTCCATGTTGGTTTTCAAGCTCTTTCAGAATATAGGGAGCAGCATGGTTGTCTTCCCCGCCCACGGAATGCCGAAGATGCGAAGGAATTTGTCGCATTGGCGAAGAAGTTGGATAGTGATGCTGACGAAAAGGTTCTCGAGGAGCTCGCATATCAGGCAACGGGCGATATCTCTCCTATCACAGCCGTCATCGGTGGGTTTGTAGCCCAGGAGGTTCTTAAAGCGTGTTCCTCCAAATTCCACCCCGTGGTTCAGCACTTCTACTTTGATTCGCTCGAGTCGCTACCCTCGGTCCTTCCTACCGACGACGACTGCAGACCTATCGGCAGTCGATATGATGGACAAATAGTTGTCTTTGGAAGGTCTTTCCAAGACAAGATCGCTAACCATCGCCAGTTCCTTGTTGGTGCTGGCGCCATCGGATGCGAGATGTTGAAGAATTGGAGCATGATGGGCCTCGCAACTGGTCCTCATGCGACAATCCATGTGACTGATCTTGATACCATCGAGAAGAGTAACTTAAACAGACAATTCCTCTTCCGCGCGAAAGACCTCGGGAAATTCAAGTCAGAGGTCGCCGCCGCTGCTGTTGCGGACATGAACCCTGCACTTAAAGGCCATATACTATGCAAGCAGGAGCCGGTTGGGCAAGCGACAGAGAGTAAGTTATCCAGAAATTCCTAACATTTTAGTGTCCTTAAATGTTAATAGATGTATTCGACGACGGCTTCTTTTCATCGCTCGACGGTGTCACTAACGCATTGGACAATGTCGCAGCTCGTAGGATCGTGTTTCCACTACCATCCACTCATGCTGACGCTAATTCCAGGTCTGTACATGGACCAACGCTGTGTCTTGTACGAAAAACCTCTACTGGAGTCCGGCACCATGGGAACGAAAGGCAACGTTCAGGTTGTTATTCCTCATCTCACAGAATCCTATTCGTCATCACAGGACCCACCGGAAAAGCAAGCGCTATCCTGCACTGTCAAGAACTTCCCTAACGCTATCACTCACACCATAGAGTGGAGTAGACAAGAGTTTGACGCCTTGTTTGTCAAGCCCGCAGAATCCGTCAATCAGTATCTTTCAGAGCCCAACTACTTGGAGAACTCCCTCAAATACTCTGGTCAACAACATGATCACGTCGAGCAAATAGTTTCCTATCTAGTGACCAATAAGCCATTGACATTCGAGGAATGCATTGTCTGGGCCCGCCTTCAGTTTGAGGAGAAGTTTAACAACGCCATTCGACAGCTGCTGCACAGCCTGCCTAAGGATCATGTGACGAGCACAGGACAACCTTTCTGGAGTGGCCCAAAACGAGCTCCTGATCCGCTCATCTTCAACTCGGCAGACGTGGGTTTCCGGACAATGTGATCTGAAAAGTCACTGACCTATAGATTCCAGCCAACTCACCTGGCCTTTATCATTGCCGCTGCAAACCTCCATGCCTACAACTACGGACTCAGGGGCGAAACCGATCCAGTGATCTTCAAGAAGGTTGCGGACTCGGTCATCGTTCCTGAATTCTCTCCGAAGAGTGGGGTGAAGATTCAGATCAACGAGAATGATGCAGCTAACCAAACCACAACTGGTAAGATTGGCGAGTACGTATAAGCTTCTTTATCACTGATATCGAATGTAGATCCGGATGATATAAGTGAACTCGTCAAGAAGTTGCCTCCTCCATCCTCCCTCGCCGGTTATCGTCTTACACCAGTTGAGTTCGAGAAAGATGATGACACCAACCATCACATAGATTTCATTACTGCCGCTTCTAATCTACGCGCAACGAACTACAACATTCCCATCGCCGACCGCCACACAACGAAGCAGATCGCTGGAAAGATCATCCCTGCCATAGCTACAACTACTGCCCTTGTCGTTGGATTGGTGTGCTTAGAACTCTATAAAGTATGTATTCCCATTCTGGCAGATCATCCGCTGATAGCGAGCTAGATCATTGATGGCAAAAACAAACTCGAGGAATACAAGAACGGATTTATTAACCTCGCTCTACCTTTCTTCGGTTTCTCGGAACCTATTGCGGCCAAGAAGAATAAGTTTGGTGACACGGAATGGACTCTGTGGGACCGCCTGGAGTTCAAGAACAATCCTACTCTGAAGGAATTTATCGCATGGTTCAAGAGTAATCACAATCTCAATGTCAGCATGGTTAGCCAAGGTGTGAGTATGTTGTGGAGCTCCTTCACGGACAGGAAGAAGGTTTGCGTCTACTCTTCAGGAGCATGTGGTTACCAGATTTTGACACCTTCTCAGAGTGCGGAAAGATTGCCGATGAGATTCAGTAAACTAGTAGAGCATGTAAGCAAGAAGCCTATCCTACCTCATGTCAAGCATCTACTGGTTGAAGTTATGCTGACAGACGAAGAAGAGGAGGATGTTGAGGTGAGCCACAACGCCCTCAGTTTTGGGTCCGACTTATAATATTACCCTCCCCGCAGGTGCCATTCGTGTTAGTACGGATTTGACGAGGCACAGACAAGAGGGATGTACGACTGTGTAATGTAACAGAACGGGAACCATGCAATGGATCAGTCACAGGTCACTCAAAAGTTCAGAAAATAATTTATAACCTAATGCTTTGTGGTTTGAAATTGCTACTCAGACACTGACCGAGACTTCGCGACAAAGTGCATATTTCCAGAAATCGACAAGCTGAAGTACTCTGATTCAAGTACCCTACAGGCTCATTCCCGGAGGTATATAACTACTTACCCATGAAGGCGCGGGGGAAATGACGTGAATGTTCAATCCATGAACAGCGATATGGGACAGGCAGATAGTCCGAGGATATCAACCTTCCTCCAAGAGATGACTGGGCCAGTCTGGAAGCAGTTGGCGACCTGCATAAATAATGTTTACGCGGTCGAGATGTCAAAAGATGATGGAACAAGGGCATGGTCCGCGAGACGGGATGGATACGTCTTCATAGCGACGGGACCTGGGAGTTGTATAGAACAGTGCCGGAGACGAGAGAAATCCAGTATTCACAAGCCTCAAAAGAATGGGCATGCATGAGTTAGAGAGCGAAAATTAGGGTACCGTACGCGACACCGGGTGCAACATTTATGATGACGGAACGAAGCTGAAGCGGAACGAAGTCTAGGCGCGGAAATCGACCTGCCATAGTTGGAAATTGAACGGGAGACCCCTCAGGCCCGTATCCAGGTTGATCGATAATTGAGTGGAGGATGAGGAGCAAGTGACTGTCTAGATGTGACATAACCGTATTGGTGCGGTGGAGTCCAGGAGGCCGTTGGTTGAGTGCGGCACCCAATTCCATCAGATAATAAACGGATGTCGTTGCACCTATAGTCGAATCCTCCAAGCGAGTATCCGCGAACATGATTAGGACCTGTGTAGTAGTCGGAGGTGCATACAGTTTGAGGATGCTGAACTGCGGAAGGACAGCTGATAGGCGCCCAGTAGGTATACCGTGGGATAGGAAGAGTGTTCACCGTGTAATCGCCATCTGGATGGTGTCCGAATGGAGCGAACGGCAGACTAGCGGTATGCCAAGGATGATAAACCGTCGGAACCGCACCAACATAGTGCGGGGCAAGAGAGGGCTGAACTGGCAGATACATCGGGTCAGCACGACCACTTGGACGGCATATTGGTTCATCGCCAGCAGGACTCCACTTGGCAGGTGGTGGCAAACTGACACTGCCCTGGAGAGGTAACATGGGATGATGTACCGAAGTTCCGATTTGGGAATCGTTACAAGATTTTGAGCCAAGACCACCTGACGAACCTCCATTGCTAACTCGGCGCCTGGGCAGATACTCTTCTCTGAGAGGACCATCCTCATCCAAGTTAATGTCGAAAGTTTCGGGTTCACGCGGAAGAGCGGGGAACCCAAGCTTCTCCTTGAGCCTTTGCTCGACACCAAGGAATACTGGCTCGTTCATAGAATGACCCAGCGGGGCCTCCATGATTTCTAGAATGGTTTTGCGAATCAACCCATTGGGATTGGACGCTGGACGCGCAATGGGTTGAGGGTGAGTGGTTGGAGTAAGGGAATGATGGTACGAGAGCAAGTGGCTGAGCCACTGGGACCAGGCAGACGAAGAAATCGACAGGTCATACGTAAGGATGTCCAGGGCAAAATACTCGAGTTTGTTTAGTAACTGCACGGGGACGTTGGAAACTGTATGCCTGCGAGCAGTATTAGTCAAGAGAATGCGTTGTTTTAAGACAGGTGCTGACCAAGTCTTGTTGGAAAATGTATGGTCATCTAGCCACTTATTTGCCAACATACATCCCAAAACAATCAGCCTGAAGGTAGCGGTGCCCTCAAGGGATTCGCCGTCGACAACGTCGTGCGTATCATTGAGCAACTCAACTCTGAACCGGCGCTCCTTCACATGTTCTGGACCTAACCCAGGCGCACCAAAGTAGACAGGCAACCGCACGATGTACCATAATGCGAGCAGCATTGCTGATGGCTGGAGAAGCGTCGACATCAACAAGGAATGCACTCGAGTAGTGAGGTATAGCGGCATGGGCTGACGAAGCTGCGGCGCATTAGGAAGTCTGATGACAACGGTCAGTGCATGGTTATATGAATGGATAATAACAAACCCACGTGTAAGGGGCGATCGTCTGGGGGAGAACTAGCACGTTGGTGCAAACCTTCCATACATACGAGACAAGCCACTCGGCCATGGGCTCGGCGAGTTGCTTCTGAATTAAGCTCGTGGTTGGTAGGTGTTCATTCACCGTGACAACCGACTCCTCCTTGACCTCCATATGTAGATAAGGATGAAGGTGATAGAACTGAGAGTCGTAATTGACTGAAATGGGTAGGTGTAGTTCCTGCGATCCGGAGGGCACAAGAGGGTCGTGTAGAACTGTGACATCCGAGGCGGCCACCGCCCGATCGACGTAATCTCCGAAAGGTGTGACCGGTTCAATAGGACTCGAGCCCATATCAACATTCATCATGTCAGGGGAATCATCTTCTAGAATTGGTGCAAATAGGCCACCATCATCCTCGAGATAGAAATCTGGAGCATGAGGGTATGAACGCACACCGGGGACATCTCGCCCGATCAGCTCCGGCGGAACAGGAGAAGGACGAGTCCCAAGCTCGCCCGACGGTGTCTTCTGAGTATGCTCCAAACCGATGGGT
>JBBPRD010000037.1:0-27364 GCA_038092855.1 Boletus piedmontensis
CTCCTCAATCGCGAAACTCGGACCTGGAAGAGACTTGATCGATATCGCCGGATCGCCAATGGTAGGTACTCCGGTGCTGCCCGAATTCGTTTGCGCGATCAAAGTGACTGCATCCCCTGCAAGATTGAGGCTAGTGTGCGCGTCCTCGCCAGTACGACTGCCTTGAGAAGCATCATGAGGATTCGGAACGCTTTCTTCGACTGTTTGGCAAACGACTTGCTCGACGTCCATCCTAGCAATGGTCGACCACGTCAATAGCAGTGAGAACAGGCCCGAGCCGGCGCAAGCGAACTTCGCTAGTTCGGGTCCATCAGTCTGGGTCCAAGTACTAACCTTGTATAGGTAATAAATTAGAGCGCTGTGTGCCTCGTTTATTTTTTGCTTCGAAATCGTCGGATCACCAGAATGTACGGCATCAGAGCTCTTCCCGAAATTCAAGTTGCCTACCACTCAAGCTCGACGAATTCAGTTTAGTATGGGAGCGCGCCCAACCTTTGGGTGAACTCACCGAGTGCCACGTTTACTGTGAAATGTTTATAATAACGACAAGGTGTAGGCACCGGATTCAGACATGGTTGAGTGGCCAATCGTTGACCACGGAGCCGCCAGTTAACGGAGTTCATGCTCAAGTCGTGTGCGCTGCGTAGTATTAAAGGTGGGTCGGCTTTCTTCATGATTCGAGGCTGCGGCTGCCACCAGTGGCAGGACAAGGAGCAGCGCGAAGTAACTTCCAAAAATTAAAATCAACTCGATCAACTCAACGAATGAACGTTGCAAACCACAGATACGCACTAGGACACTGACACTGCCAGATGGGAAACGACTCGATAGTTGATGTAACCAATGTCAGACATGACAGGTTGATATATACACAGTATGGAGTCCGCACTCCAACCGCATGTCGCACCATGCCACTGGTGGCAGCGCACTGGTCTCCAGCGGAGTGACTCCATATTTCATCTCCATAAGCCCATCACTATAGTAAGCAACAGCCTCGCTGTGTTCACGTACTAACGAGTAACCGGTTTCCCCACCAAGCAAAGTCCACTCCATTTTATGCGCATCACTCCTCATCTTCATCCTCACTCACTGGGCTCATTTTCGCCATACTTGTCTACGATATCCCACAAAACACTCACCAATTCTTTCACCTCGTCATCTTCTATTCCCATTGCCAAGAGTGCGCTATCGCGCCGATTCGCTGCACTCTCCACGAAATGGGCATAGTTAGATAGATGACCTCCCGTGGATGGAGATGTTGATAACGAAGATATCGTCTTGAGTGCTTTAGGTCGAGCATCTGGAAATATCGGAGGGAAAGAAGTGGGGATTGGATAACTCGGTAAATGGTGCCTACCCATCACAGTGCCGGCTTAGACTGTGTGATGTGAACATGGGGACTGCGCACCATATCAAGAATGGCTGTTTCAGTTCATGTCCTTTGCTCCACGCATCGTAGGTTGCTACTTCATCATGGGTGAATCCACGGGATACATCTCGCCTTGCAAAGAGTGCCCGACCCTGGGATAAACTCAAGGATCGAGAACGTGACATGTCCTCAAAACGTACGTCAGAGTGGAAGGATAAGCTTGCAAGATTCTGAATATTCCCGACAGAAAAACCCTGTGGACACACTGTTCCACGAAGTACGGCAAACGGAGATGACTTCCTCCAATTCAAATGGGCGACAATTGCTTGAAGGTCATCCATGCCACCCTTCAACCTATTGATGTTTCATCGACAAAGCTCCAAAAGATACATATAACTGTTACCTCAGAGGGAGGGTTGCAGTTTCAATGTGAGTTGATAGAATTGCGGAGGATTGGTAGAGAGATTTGTTCTGTTGCAGTTTAGTCTCGGAAGTAACACGATTGGTAGCGGAAACGAACCTCAATATCATGTCCAGAAAACCAACTACTCTTTTCCCAGTGAGAAGGGGATAAAACCGGAACAGTCAGATCGCAAAACTCGGCGAGGCTTCGTAATGAAAGGGTGTCGTTGAGAACTTGCTTTATCTTGAATGACTTTTGACCAGAAGAGTAAGGTGGGTGTATGCATCAGTTGATTATGACAGCTCACGTCTCCGGTATGGACATCGAGCGGGCTGATGCTCGAAAGACAAGCAAATGTTATAGTTGTAGCTTTTGCATGCTCCTCACGGAAGGCAGATAACAAGGAGTCTGAGAAACCACCGAAAATTGAGGTGTCCTGGATCATTTGTACTCCCTGTGCAATGAATCCTGCTGTTCAATCCTTGTCCGCAGACGTCTTAGTTCCCTTCACCTGAAAGTTGTTGCAATCCTCCACCAGGAGGCGAAGGGACCCATCCATTAGTTCTACATTCTGCCCGACCCTTTAGCTCAAGGACATTAAATATAGCAGTATGCGTACATCATCATACCGCGAAAAGGTCTCGTGACTGGTATTCCAGTCGCCTTCAACCAGTTCTGGTGTATCCGGAATTGCCTGGATCGACTTGGGATCAAAAAAGACACGGCTGAAATCGGACCAATATCTGGTTTTTGTGGTGATTGGTTCTGCTTGTTCGTTGTTATCCTCAAGGTCAAGGCGGGAATGGTATTCGCTCTGCGGTATTCGCTCCTGCTCCTGGCGAACTACACCCCCATGCCTATCATGGCAGGAAGAACAGGCCGTCCTGCCACGGGACTCGATAAACTCACCAGGTCACTGGCCAAGTCGGAGCCTCTTCCTGATACGGATCCCTCGCAAGCGTGCCAAAATTTGCTTTACAAAGGCCATGACGCATGAGCAGATGCCTGGATGCTCTTTGCAAAAAGCACTCGCACATTTCTGATCAAAAGCAAGGAGCCTTGGGCACATAGTGGGCTGATTCTGTGAATGGCGTGCAGGTGATGCGCCACTAGGACAGGTGGACCGGACGTACATGTTTATCATGCCCCTCTTTGAATGAGATGTCATAGTCAGTTATAGAGATGCCGTCTTCATCGTAGACAAAGTAGCTCTCCTGCGTATTCCAATAGTGGGTCCCAGTATAGTTTGAGAGTGAACCAGCTTGAATATAGATAATCTCTCTCATTGCTGTCAGCAGGCAGGGGTGAATTCGGGAGCAGTTGGAGACTCAAGCGCTGAAATTCCCACCTCGCGCTGGATGACTTTCCGCCACTGTACCCACCAATGACCATGCCGACGGAAACTTGGGCGTTTATCTCGGGTGTTGGCACAGGAACTATCAACGGCGTGCCGTCACTGTCAGGGTTGCGTTCGATTCTATCTATGGCGTCTACAAGACACCACCACATCGAACGAACAATCTCCGCAGTTTGGTATGAATTTCTTGCTTTGATGGCGTTCCAGTGGTCCGAAAGCGCTCGGCATTTGAATTGGTGACGGGTCATGGGTGCTGATGCAGATGAGTCATTGTGAAGCTCAGCATCGTCGACTGGATCAAGGGACTACTAGGAGGCGCTTCAGAGTTATTAAACTTGACTCCAGGGCCACTCATAATGCAGGGAATCCCCCCGTCATCGTGTTCTCAAATGAGTACATACCGGTCTACAGCCGTTCGTGGCTGACCTCATGTGAGCATGATGATCTTCCCTCAATAAGTTGAGTTCAACGCTTCTCGTCATGCAGATATGATCAACGCTTGGCACCAGGGTCCCCTTCCTCGGTGTCAAGAGGCACGGTCATTTACTGTGTTACTTCCCATTCGAGAGGTTGATCGTCACCGATGCGCTCATATTAGCAAGGTAGGCGAAGCCAGGATGAACTACGGCGTCTCCAAATGTCTCCTTGTCACGGTCTTCCTACTTGGTGTCTTGCATCAGAATCTCATGGTTCATTACATGATCCCTTCCGTCCATGATCAATCTGGCTGTACCACATGTCCCATGTCCCTTTACCGCATGACTCTATTCATGACCTCAAGCGGTTCAAGTCTCCCCACATGTTTGAGCGCTCATCAAATGGCGCCATGTCGGTGGTACCCTCATGCCGATCACTATAACCAAGTTAGTCCAGTATGTACCGCATTTGCCAAACATTGAAAACGATTTTTATGGGCATTTCCCCTGATTTCTTGAAGTGATACATCTAAGGGTCCGTGTCATGCCCTTTCCGATCAAAAACCTCCTTTGACGGGGAGGCATGATAGTGAAAGGTGACACGTTCTTTGATGGAATATATCGTATGCATTGCGTTATGGTATTGAATCTACACAGTTTGATAAAATTCACCCATCGGAGCATAGACACCAGACTCAGAGTCTCCTCCCCCCCGACTACGTTCACTCGGTCCAACTGAATGTGATCAGATCGCAATGTTCATATACGTGTCAGGTCAGATTGCAATTGCTTGCTTGCTGCGGGGACGACGACCATTGCTAAACGCCCAGACCCTTACATGTTTGACATGTTTGCATGTCCTCGGAGTACTGCATATCCGCATGGAGGATACATAACGTTGGCTCACTGCCATTGACCTCCGCATTACCTGCGCAAACAGGAGCAATAAGAAGTATTCTGACGGAAGAATACATACTACCGACGAAAGAAAACAGGGTAGGGGGTTGGAAAGTTTTCTGGTACTTATGAAGAACATCTTATATCTATCTATCTGCACCAAAACAAAAAAAGACACGTCTAGCCGGTTTTTGTCTTGAGATTGCTCCAAAGGGTCATGAAGAGAATTCCCCCAATACCGACGAGCCCTATCTCCAGCCCTATGAAATTCTTCATTCCAACGGCGACACCAGATCCACCCCAGACAGCACCAGTTACTCGACCAACGTAATTGGAGTATTGAATCGCCATAGAAGTACGCCTATTCCAGCAGGGAGGGAGCTGCTTGCTCAGCACACTGAGCGTCACAGTCGTTGCGAGATTGAAACCGAGAGCGATGGGCCACCAGCACGCAAATAGCGATCCATACACGACTTTACTAGTGGCGAGAAGCGAAATGAAGACCAAAAGCCCACAGAGACCCAGGCCTGTCCCGAAAGCAAGTAGATGTCGGTCTTGAATATGACGCGCGAGCAGCATACTCGCAAGAAAGAAAGGGAATGCGGTGATTCCGCCAAGCGCTATGAAATTCCCTGCCGCAAAAGGGGACCAATTGAGACTAGAAGTCGCAGCACCAAAGACAGGGAGGTTTGCCTCCCAAGACCCCAGGATAAAGAAACATAGCATGGAGAACCAACACATGCAGATAATAGCGCCCCACTGTGGGCGTGTGATATGTGACAAGAGGGCGATACATGATTCTTTTGGTGGTGATGGTGGGCGACTAGTCTGAGCAGAGGGTGGAAGCAGTATGGGGTCTCCGATTTGCTTCCCTTCTTCGATGGAAGAGGCGGATGCCGTTGTTTCGTGAAGCTCCAAGCTCATCTCCGTCGTGGGCACGTCTTCAAAGTATTTAGCCATAATCAACCAGAAGATCCCGTGGCAGCAAGCCATGATCCAACCAGGACTGGTGTATCCGTTGAAGATCGCGCTTTGGAATCCGACCTTGTACAACAAACCCCCCATGAACGGACCGAGGGTCATTCCCAGAACCTGTCCAATCACTAACCAACTAGAAAGCGTCGTGCGACGGCGAATTCCGACGATCAAAGGATCCGTGCAGTATCGTTTGCTGTACATGAAACCCGACAACGAGACACCGGTCAAGCATCGTCCAATGAGGATCAGGTACAGGAAATTGGCACGATATGCGATTGCATATGCGACTTGCCCTAGAATGCCCGTGAAGCATCCTATATGCAATGCCCTGGCGTATTGTCCTATAGATGGATCAACGTTAACGTTGACATTTGACTATACAGATGTGATCTACTAGTACCTCTGTCATATTTCGTCATTGGAATGAGTGCTATACCACCAAACACGGTGGGTATACCAATAACTATACCAGAGAAAGTTGCATTTCCACCCAAGTATTCCGCGTATTTGCTCGAGGAAGGAATAAGAATGAAGAAGGAGAGCTATCGCCGGAAAGTGTTATACTATGAAGCCATATACTAACATGGCGTAATTGCGTACCTGTAGCAGTATGTTGTAGACAATTATGATAACCAGGGAAGCCGTCTTGGGGAGCTTGAACTCTTCTCCACCCAGTTCGTTGGAGTCGCTGGCAGGAGTATACCTGCTGAACAAACTAGTACGCCCAAGAAGCTGTTGCAGCATATTCTGGTGCAACTAAGACCGAAGAAAGTGAGAAACGCTTCTCTGATCAATCCGAATACGATGAAGGCCTTTACCGGGCGGGGTTTAGGCAGTTGGAACTCACCTCGAAGAAGAGGGAAAGGCGCAAACAATCCGATTCCCTGCGAACTAGATAACCATCTTGAATACGTACGAAGTAATCTTCCTGGCACCCACGACGGGCCGAAAATACACATACCCACGCCTGAAACGGTTTTGACCTCCGAGCCGTCGGCAGGTCGTGAATATCATTGTAGGAACAGTTTTCAAGTATGCATGTTATTGTTCAAACTTGTTGCTCGGTAGGTACATACCATACCCTCAAGCCATCAGAGTTGGTGTGAACGATGAGCAGATGCTTACATTGCGCCGATACAATCATTTGAACTTCTACAGATATCATCTTAGTTAGGGATTCAACGAGGATATAATCTTGTCCGAATACAACCCAATAACCCAACCACTTTCTGATCTCACTACATCGTACATGGTATGCCTGTGGTGCTAACAAGGCTTGAGTCATGTAGTAACTCAGGTACGAGCTGAAGAAAGTTCTTGTAGTCATTCACGCTGCCTTGGCATCATCTCTGCGCATTTCTCGGCCACGGCGGCGGTTGCAGCAGCAAGATGGGCGCCTAGAATAGCCGGGAAGATGCTCGAGTCCGCAACGCGTCAGTTCCGCATACCGTGTCCACCCAGTCGGCCATGCACGACATCCCCTTTGCTCCCCGGCATCATCTAACACGTCGACGAGTAGCGATTCGTACTCATACACAGCTTCCGGATGAAAACGTCAATATCCACGTCCGTCTGGCCGGAAACGATACTACCGGTGATGTCGTACCTTTGCCCGCGGGCTCCTTGAATAAGGAACGGTACAGCGCTGTGCACCACTTCCACTCATTCTTGGTCGAAAGTGGTTGAGATCCACTACGGGATTCGCGCGAGGGCCTGTGGAAGCGAGACGTATGGTACGCTGGGAAGATGGTCGAAGGAGAACAGGGAACAGTGCAAGCCCACCATCTGTTATCCGCTTGCCGTCTGCCACGCAACCTGCAGCATATACGCATGTCGTCAGGTGAAAGGAGGATCCCATACAAGCATAATTTCGATATCGGGTAGGTTTTAGGGCAGTGTAGCATCGAGGTCCATGACCATGCGGTATTTCTCATGTAGGAGGTGAGATTGAATGAAGATCGGAAGTTCGAGCGCTGGAGCAAGAAGCCATCCAGTGCTGAACAAGCACTGGAACAAGATGGGTATGACTAACTAGGGAGGTGATTTGATAGGGGCTTTCGAAGTGACCTGGGGTTGCAGTGGCAAGCTGGCATGATCTTACTACACATATCACAGCCTCAGTTGAGCAACTCCCAAGAGTAGTTGATGGATTTTCATACGAGATACGCGTTAATACCCGTCGAATCCTTGTGGACGGCGAGTTGATGCTCCCTGAGGTAATATGTAGGTCCAATTCCGCTGCAAATGATGAGCACCAGTTTAGTCCACCGAATGAGAAGACTGACCTGAACACGAGAATTCTGGGTGAAGCAATTGGACCTGGGCTCAACGAAGCGGGCGGAATTACCTACACCAGAGTCTATCCAGACGCCCTCTGCAGTGGCCTCACTACTCTCGGATGATACTTGAATCCGCTGCATGGTAGCCGGCGTGCAAATATGCGCGAACGCACGAGGCAAACGGGCAAGAACACAGCCAAAGTCGAACTCCTTTGTCCGTTGTTATCGATGCTTGTAGTGAATTTTGGTACAATTACAAGCAAATTAAGCGGGATCAACGTAATCGCTCATATCCTCTACGTATGGAACGCTGAGTGCAGTGGTAGCTTGCTTGAGACTGGTACAATTTGCCGTGACTTGATCGCCTGATAGATCATCGTAGGGAGCGACGGAAGCATACCTGGTACGTCATAGAACGGCTTCACGTTGCAAGAATCCTGGTCAAGATCAGCCTCGGAGCAAGGAAAACAATACTCTGTGTCTTGATAACCCCAACCGCCCCTTCCGCATCATGCCAAGCGTCATGTTCCGTAGGTATGCCATGACTGTGGACCACTGAATTTATTTTGGGCCCGCCACCGACCAAGCTATAGCATACCAGTACTTGACGACCCCGAAGGTAGTACGACCACAGTTTTTTCCGCGAGCCGGAGTGGAAGACGAAGTGCAAAGAAGTGGTCACGCGAGATCCAACCTCCGTTCACGCCTCCACGTTTGCCAACACGTCTTCGGCTCCACTGCCAGTGAGAGGCAATTTACGATCACACAATCGGCGTCCGGAGCGGTAGGGTTAAAAATACTGCCTGAAAGATAAACTGTTGGTTCTGCGCACTCAATCGTTCATAGGCACGATAAAGAGGACGTAGGCTGCAAGGATGGGAGAAGAGAAATTTCATCGTCGGCGCAACATTGTTGCGATCCACTCATGTTCAGGTAACGGTGGCTGATGACAACGCCGTGTTTTGATCGCGCCGCATTACTTACGGTGTCGTACAAGTACAACCCATATCAGAACGTTGCAGAGGTCCAGTTCGCTCATACAGGCAGACTGGCATCTCCGACTGAAACCGCCCATTGAATTCTCAAACATCATCATATTACTATTAGTACCAGGCGGTCTGTGCAGATAGATGCTGCGGCGACTCCTTTATTGGTATGGTTCCAATACGCCGCATACATGAGGCACTTGGGTCTCCGGCCAGAATGGAAAGTTTGGTTTCGGTCAAGTAGGTGGCTTCTCCGTGTTTGGCCTTTCACATAAGAGACGCCAGCATGGTGTGGAGAGCGGAGATTCTGCATTCTTCGTTCGAGTGCTAGTGGATCTCCATACGGCCATGGGAATCAAGATAGGTCCGTTGCCCCTGATTTTTGATTCGCCACATAGCAGTGGGCGCCTGCTGTGCGACAACTGCGAGGTCAGCGCCAAATGTCACGTAGGACTCACTGATGCCTGGTAAGCGCCAGCACTGAAGGGCTGAACAGTGAGGCCAAGTTGGTGATTAAAACAGCCCTAACGAAGGCCCGTCTGGAAGCAACGGAACACGCGTCTTGCTTCCACTTCCTGGCATGCTCGATACAGTTTTTTGGGGGTCTTGAAGGGAAATGACGGCATGGCGCGGAGCCTAAAGCAAGACGGCTTGTGGTAATGCGCTCAAATGAGCGCCAAGCAGTGGGAATCTCTGCCAACGAATCTCGGTGTTGCCTTCAATGAGGTTCACAGCCTTACACATGCGTTGGCGCCAGAACGTTCTATCCAGAAGACTCATTCATTGCGCAATCCCATCCTATATATAAGGTGGATGCAAGTAGCTAGAGTCTCTACCACACACATATCAGGATAATTCACCAATGGTACCTCTCTCCACCTCCAACCTCAATAATCCAAATGCCTTCCCTACATTTCTTAATCTACCCCCCGAATCCGAAATAAACGACGCATACTTCTCGTCTGCAAAACCCCGGAAGCACTGGTGTTTCCTCGGCCGGGTGGTCAGTAGTAGCGTTCTGGTGCGCCTCACGCTGCAGGTAGAGGACAGGAAAGGACACAGAATCCTGGTTGCATTCCACACCGATGATCGTGGCGCCATGTTCCAAGCACTCTGTGCTCCCGGGAGCACAATCGCGGTGCTTTATGCCACGCAACACACTTTTGCGTTCAGTCCCCCTGGTCTGAGGCTGGAAGAGAGTGCACGCATAAAAGTGTTCCCTCACACACTAGAAGTAATGCTCAAAACAAGCAAGGCAATTTTCGAGAGGAATAGAGTTGCCAGGTGTGAGGTTTGTGGGAGAGCGGATGAGAACATGAAGAAATGCGCACGATGCAAGACTGCGTGGTATTGTTCCAAGGCGAGTCCATCCAGATTTGATAGCCAACCACAAGGATGACAATACCACTCCAGACGTGCCAGACAAACGGATGGGCGATGCATAAGGAAGAGTGTGCCATTTTCCGGGACGTCCAGTGGTTTGTAACCAGGAACTGGGAGTCCAGCAACAATACCTACACGTTTCCTGTGGAACGAGCGCCTTGGCGTGCACTGGCGCATCATTGATCACAGTCCGGCCATCGTGCGGTGCTTACCGTAGCCATTTATGATTTCTCCTGCGATGGTTCTTTGTGGAGAAGCGAGTCCCACACACCGTATGTCATCTGTATGTCCTGTATGTCCAGTACGCTCAATCGAGGTATTAATCTCCCGGTCAATGCAACTTGATTGGTGCAGAAGCATTTTTTCTCAAGCAAATATATTATGATTGCATGATTTGAGCAGTCTACTATTGTTTTGGACTATGATGGAACTGTCAGAGATGGTTAGCCACCAACTATAGACTATGTAAAGCACCTACGATGTCACGTAGCTGAGCTTGGGCATCATTGAATTGCTTGTCGAGAAACTTTGACTAACAGACGGGGGTGCATGTTAGCGGATGAATCAACACAGAATGCCTGAGGTAACCTTCTTATTTAGATTGTTGATATCGTCCGTCAATTCTTTCTCCTGTCCCTTCAGTTCTTGCTCCATAGCTTTCTGGGGTACCATCATGAACCTAGGCAACTAGTTATTCACAGTCCTGGCTCATGAATGAAGACAACTGACATCTTTCCTACGCCTTTGTACAAATTAACGTCTCCTTCAATGGCCGTTATTTCACCGATGGTCAGCTGAACGATTCGACGTTCACGCTCTTTGGCGGTGCATTGTTGCTTTGCCAAGTTCAGGGCACGCTGTGATTGCACTGCAGTTTGTTGAATCTGGACTAGGATCTTTGGCGACGAATAAGCTTGGGGCTAGGTGACTGTACGTAGAAGAATCGCACCCTTCTCAGTGTTTCGTCGGACAGTGCAGACATGATGAACGATAGTCCAGAGATTACGATCGGATGGTCATTGATGAATGCTAGTAATCTTACTAGCAAAGTCCCTAATAGTCCGGAGTTCGAACTTTACTCTTTCCACTCCTACGCGTCCAACGTTTACGGGTACGACCAAGACGCTTTTAGTTCTCTACCATGGTTTCATTCGAGGACTATGACGAGTTCGGTAACTACATTGGCGCGGACCTGGGTTCTGAGGATGAAGAAGAGGAGGCGATGGAGACTGGCTTTAGGGAGGGTCCACAGCACGAAGCTGCGCCTACCCTCGAAGGGTATGAAGAAGAGCCAATGCAGACAGAGGAAGCAGGTGCGCTCATGGAGGTGGAGGGTGAGTACATCCTGGTAGCAAACGGAGATGTCCCATGTCGACTTTGAAACCAGAACCCGTCCATAATGCTGTCATTTTGCACGAAGACAAGCAATACTACCCTTCCGCCGAAGAAGTGTATGGGCCAGGCGTGGAGACACTTGTGCAGGAAGAAGATGCGCAACCGCTCTCAGAACCAATCGTCGCCCCCATCAAAGTACGGAAATGGACGGTAGAAGAGAAAGATATGCCCCAAACGCGCTTCGACAAGGGGTGGGTCAATTCTCTTGGGTCCCTGCTAACCCTTATTGGATCATCACATCAGGTTCCTGTTAAGCATGATGTCTTTCCCTCAGATGGTGCGAAATGTCGCGATAGTTGGGCACTTGCACCACGGAAAGACAGCACTTGTGGATATGTTGATTTTCGAAACGCACAAACTCGTGTGGGACGCAGATAACCCGGTTCGTGAGTCAGTCTTCTCGAGCGGCTATAGCTAACACTTCTTGGTCCCCAGTTGAAATACACCGACACACATGTCTTGTCGCGTGAGCGAGAAATTTCGATTAAGTCGTCGCCAATGTCGTTGGTTTTGTCAACTACCAGTGGCAAATCACATTTGGTGCATTTCATCGATACACCGGGACACGTGAACTTCGTCGACGAAGTTGCATCAGCGATGCGACTAGTTGATGGTATTTTGCTGGTGGTTGATGTTGTTGAAGGGGTCTGTCTCCCATGGCTGCAGTTGTCAATCTCAATTGAATAACTAACACAGATGATGGTCAATACTGAAGCTATAATACGTCACGCCCTTCAAGAGGGTATCAAAATCACACTCCTGATAAACAAAATCGACCGACTTATCCTTGAGTTGCGCATCAAGCCTGCTGACGCTTACTATAAGATCAAACACACTATTGAGGAAGTCAATACATTCATCAGGTCGGCTCGCTTTCATATCCAGAGACACTTCCCTAACTAGATACGCTCGACAGTGGTATCGACCCAGACCCCGAGTTACGCCTAAGCCCTGAGAACGGGAACGTCGCGTTCGGAAGCACGGATATGGCCTGGTGTTTTACCCTTCGGTCCTTCGCCCAGATGTACGCAGACACATATGGTCCCCTGGACGTGTCTGCCTTCGCTGATCGCCTCTGGGGAGACATCTACTTCAACAACGAGACACGAAAATTCACACGTAAAGCTTCTGATCCCGAGCAGTCTCGAACATTCGTCCACTTTATCCTGGACCCCCTGTACAAGCTTTACAGTCATGTGATTAGCGAGGAAACAGATGACCTCAAACGGACGCTTGCATCGCTCAACATTACACTGAAGCCAGTGATGTACAAAATGGATGTCCGTCCGCTACTCAAGGTGGTGCTTGACCAATTCTTCGGGCCCGCGACGGGGCTCGTAGATATGATCGTCGAGCATATACCATCTCCGGTGGTGGGTGCACCTACTAAAGTAGAGCGGACATACACAGGTCCACAGACCTCGGAAATTGCTACATCCATGAAAGCTTGCGACGCAGAGGGTCCTTTGATGGTCCAAATAACCAAACTCTATCACACAACGGACGCTCAGTCTTTCAGAGCGTTTGGACGTGTTTTGAGTGGAACATTACGAAAGGATACGCAGGTTAAGGTTTTGGGAGAGGGGTATTCACCAGAAGATGAAGAAGATATGGTGAAAGCTACGGTCGAAGGACTTTGGATAAGTGGATCGAGGTGAGGAATGCTTCGCCTTGCACCACATCCGCATTTTTACGGTTCATTTCCAGATATTTCATCCCAGCGGATGAAGTACCCGCTGGAAATCTCGTCCTCATCGGCGGTGTCGATACCTCTATTTCCAAAACTGCTACTCTTGCCTCTCCCGATATTGAAGAGGACCTCTATATTTTCCGACCCATCAAGCATGTGACCGAGTCGGTCCTGAAGATAGCCATCGAGCCTATCGCACCATCCGAGCTTCCAAAGATGTTGTCGGGTCTGCGAAGCATCAACAAATCCTACCCTCTCGCCGCTACCAAAGTCGAAGAGAGCGGCGAGCATGTGCTCATTGGTACTGGGGAGCTATACCTGGATTGTGTTATGCACGACCTCAGGAAGTTATTCTCGGAAGTTGAGATCAAGGTGTCCGATCCAGTCACGAAATTTTCGGAGACGGTATTGGAAACGAGTGCACTAAAATGTTATGCTGATACGCCAAACAAAAAGTGGGTTACGAAGACCAGTCCCTCATTAATACAACGTGGATGTGGGCTAACGGAACGATCAGGAACAAAATCACGATGATCGCGGAGCCACTTGAGAGAGGGATAGCAGAAGACATTGAACGTGGCAGGGTTACGATGCGAATGACCCCGAAAGAACGGGGAACGTTTTTCCAGGAGAAGTATCAGTGGGATCTTCTGGCCTCGAGGTCAATATGGGCGTTTGGACCTGACGACAGCGGGCCAAATATTTTATTGGATGATACATTGCCCTCGCAGGTAGTCAACTGTTCACCTCTGCGTTGGAAGCACACTACTAACCCTTACTCTGTAGGTAGACAAAAAATCACTGGGATCGGTGAAGGAATACGTCAAGCAAGGATTCCAGTGGGGCGCACGTGAAGGCCCACTGTGTGACGAGCGCAAGTCACGGCGGTGTTCTTTACAATGGAATGTCTGCTGACAGATGTGGATAGCGATGCGGAATGTCAGGTTCCGGATACTGGATGCCAGCTTGGCGCAGGAACCAATTTTCCGTGGCGGAGGACAGATAGTGCCCACGGCGCGACGCGTGTGTTATTCTTCATTCTTAATGGTGGGACCCTCTTTTCGCCTTCGCCTTGTGTTTATTTCATTGTGATGCAATTACTTCACAGGCTACGCCACGGCTAATGGAACCCATATACTATGTGGAAGTACAGGCACCGGCGGATTGTATA
Source organism: Boletus piedmontensis (assembly GCA_038092855.1). NCBI lineage: Eukaryota > Fungi > Basidiomycota > Agaricomycetes > Boletales > Boletaceae > Boletus > Boletus piedmontensis. The sequence goes on from JBBPRD010000037.1 coordinate 14,325, forward strand.
TCTGCAGTGTATACTGTGCTTGCCAGACGGAGAGGGCACGTCACACAAGATACGCCCAAGGCGGGATCACCACTGTACACTGTAAAAGCCCTTATACCTGTCATCGACGCGAACGGCTTCGAGACAGACTTGCGTACTGCGACGCAGGGACAGGCATTTTGCTCACAGGTGTTTGACCACTGGTCTATTGTCCCTGGTGAGCGACCCGACATCATATGGGATGGGAGTTGTGTTAAGTGATGCATCATAGGTGACCCGACGGACACGAGCATCAAGCTAAGGCCACTGGAGCCTGCTTCTGGGCAAGCACTCGCGAGGGATCTCGTGCTGAAGACACGGCGGCGCAAGGGACTCGGGGACCAGATAGCGGTGTCCAAATACCTGGATGACGAGTTTGTGGTATGTCATGTCGCGGTGTTGGGCTGGTATACGTGTTAATCGACGATTGTAGCTCGCACTGTCGGCTTCGGGACATGCAGATTTACTTGGATAGAGGCGGTAGATGGGCATGGGAGTGTAGCGTGTAACTAGTGTATGTTGGCATGAGAACGAGCGGTGAACCTGAGCGTCGAACATACGTGGCCAATGATGCTTGAGCGTGGGAGAGTATACGTGGCGTCGCTTACCGGGCAACATTTAGAGCGTGTCCGACTGCAACCTCGACTCTTCTTCCAACATTTGTCTCCTCGCTCCTTTGCCCAACCGTTTCCTTAGTTTTATTCGAACTGGTCCTTCGTATTATCGTGATGCGAAGCGTAGCGCTCTCTGTTGTTCTTGTCGCCGTCGCAGCTAGTGCAAATGCTGCTGACGACCACCCCGTCTTCAAGGTATGTTCGTGTTGTGCATACGTGTTCCGCCTCTCCACGAACAAGCGTTCACCTTGTATTTAGGCTACGGAAATCACTGCTCCATTCCTCGAGCAGTTCACCGACGACTGGTCCGAACGTTGGACGCCTTCTGAGGCTACCAAAAAGACACCCGTAGGCGGCGAGACCTTCTCCTACGTCGGCGAATGGAAGGTCGAGGACCCTCAAACGCCTCTCGTCGTTGGCAAGAAAGGACTCGTTGCAAAGTCCAAGGCTGCCCACCACGCCATTTCTGCCCCCTTTTCGTCCCCTGTTAATTTCAAGGACAAGCCCCTCGTGGTTCAGTATGAGGTACAGTACCAACAGGGTGGAAATTGTGCTGGTGGTTATATCAAGCTGCTCGAGGATGGCTTCCAGACGAGTGGGAAGGAATTCTCGGACACGACTCCTTGGGTGGTCATGTTTGGCCCCGACATGACCTGCCCGGGCAACAAAGTTGGTATTCGAGTCTCACTACTAGGCAAGTATGCTGATGCTGTATGTTATGGCGTAGTTGCACTTTATCTTCCGTCATAAAAACCCTGTCACTGGCGAGTACGAAGAGAAGCACCTCACTGCTCCTCTTAGACCGACTTTTGCCAAGGACGTCAACATCTTTACCCTCGTTATCAAGTGAGTCTGTTCTTGAAGGTGTCGTGGGCATATTGTTAACCACTGTACAGCCCCAACAACACATTCGAAGTCCAGTACAACGGACAGGTGAAAAAGTCAGGTAGCCTTCTCGAGGACTTTACGCCCCCTGTCAACCCTTCCAAGGAGATCGATGATCCCGAAGACGAGAAACCCGCAGACTGGGTCGACACCAGGAGGATCCCTGACTCTGAAGCTGTCAAGGTAAACACGATTTTTTGGTCCACTTTGCTAGCCTTGTTAAACCCGTGGGTAGCCTGACGACTGGGATGAGAGTGAGCCCTATGAGATCCCGGACGAGGATGCTGTTAAGCCCGAGGGTTGGCTCGACAACGAACCTGAAACTATCCCTGACCCTGGTGAGGTTTCAGTTAACGAGGGACTTGTGATGGGGCTAATAATGTTTCAGATGCTGAGAAACCCGAGGAATGGGATGACGAGGAGGACGGTGATTGGATCGCACCTACCGTTTCCAACCCTCTCTGTGATGCGGCACCCGGTTGTGGTGAATGGAAACGGTACGCAACTTTGTGTCAGCGCATCTATCCCACGTTAATGCGAAAAATTGCCTTGATAGTCCATTCAAGGCCAACCCTAAATACAAGGGCAAGTGGTATGCACCTATGATTGACAACCCAGCATACATAGGCGAATGGGCAGCCCGTAAGATCCCTAACCCCGGTTACTTTGAGGACCTCGAGCCGGTCCAACACCTCAACCAAATTGTGCATTTTCTCATGGTTTCTGTTTAGTCTTCTTGTGCTTACTATGTTTCTGCTTATAGGGTGGTGTCGGTATTGAGCTATGGACCATGACTGAGGACATCCTCTTCGATAACATCTACGTCGGACATTCCATTGACGATGCGGAAGCTCTGCGTGCCGAAACGTGGGGTGTCAAGCATGCCCTTGAACAAGCTTCGAAGGCGACCCCTGACACTGAAGAGACCGAGATCCCAGAGTTTACTGCTGACCCTGCTGGATTCGTGAGTGCCAAAGTTGGCGTGTTCCTCGACGCTGCTCGCGAGGACCCTGTTGGTGCCGTCACGTCCCACCCCGAAACTGCTGCTGGTTTGCTTGGAGCTATCGTTACGTTGTTCAGCCTGTTGGGTGCTTTGTTCGGTTTGGTTGGCGCTGGTCAGAAGCCTATCCCTAAAGCAAGTTCGAAGAAGACGGATGCACCTACGCCAGACGACAAGAAGGATGAGAAGGCTCCGGTTGCCTCTGCGGGTGGTGAGAAGAAGGACGAGACTAGTGTCAAGAAGCGCAAGTAGATGTCTCGTGTATCCATCCAAAGATCTGAGCGTCGAGCGAGAGGAGTGGAGGTGTGCGTTGATGTAATACGTGGGGGACACTGGATAGTCGTATTCGGCATCTGCGTCCGAATTTCTCTATCCATCGTTCCTTTGACATAACATTCTGCTGCGAGTAGGGCGTGCTCGGAATTGACGACACGAACCAGATATCTTCCTCTCTTCCTTTAATCTTCGTTTTCTCTCACCTCCGTATCTCGATGTGTTGACTTGATCACTTGTTTCCGTAGCATTTTGTCTACCTGGTTATTGTTGGGAGATGAAAAGAATGTATGGTGTTCTCCATGGATCAAGTGCGCCTGAAAGTTGCCTTCGTACGCGTCTTATGCGCCACTTGACGCTGAATATTGAATGTTGTATCCGGTGATCAGCTACTAGCAAGTCTCGACTACCAAGATGCTCGTCCTCCCCACTTTGCATACATACCTTTCTCAACTGCTCTCTCCGCCGTCTATACACACCGCGCTATTGCTCACACCTGAAGGCGCGTTGGTGTCGTATGCCTCTCAGATGAGCGCAGAGAGCTCCTCAGTAGCGACGTTCACGCACGGATCGCAATCCAGTTCAGGTAGCTCCATCGTCTCAGGGGCTGGTGGGACGCCCTCCAGCCCGGGTTCTGTCAAGTCGAATGGGTCATCGAGCTCCGGCATACCACAGGGTTCTGAACCCAATAGTGTTGCCAGCAGAGAGACGCGTACAGGACCTGCACCGCCGAGATCCAAGGATGAGGTTCGGATGGTGGCAGGGCTTGGTGCGGAGGTGTGGGCTGAGACGAGATGGGAAGCAGAGGGGATGGTTGAGGGCGAGGTGAGTTTACAAAAGGGACGAAAGAGGTGTTCTATATTGACGATGGGTACTCTACGACTACTACACGTCACAGCTCGGGCGGATTATCGTACTCGCCATCGAAGATGAGAAGGTGTCTGGAGAAGGTACGGAACCTCTGCTGTTACTTGCGGTGAACGGGACGCTGGAGGCAGACTGGGACACGATGCGCATCAAGGCATGTGTACTGTGGTTGCATTGCGATTGATATGCTCGTACTAAATGATGTGCAGGCACGCAAGCTGGCGACGTTTCTTGCGCCGTCTGTGAACAAGCATCGTGGGATGATGGGTACGACAGTGACGACGGCGTCGAGCTCGCTGAATGGCAGCAAAAGTCGAACGCGGAGTACGGCGACGTCGCCTGGACGTGGGATGAACCGTTGACGGTTTCTGCTAGTACGAGTTGTGAAGTACATAGACGTTGAGTCGAGTAAACTTCTCAACATTGCATCCGCGGGAAAAAAAAAGCGCGTCGTATCGAGTGACGACAAGCACGCTTCGAAAAATCACTTTAACGACGACGACGACGATGTCGACGTGGTTGAGCGCAACGTCGACGCTTTGTAGGTCTCGTCCAGTATTTGCATCTACGCGACTGGCACGACATGCGCGTCGCCAGTCTGTGAGTGCCTTTGCAACACCCCAGCCGTCCGCGTCGTCGCATGCGCGTTCCTCGCCGCTCTCGTCCTCGAAGACGGTCGACCCACATGCCCTGCTCAAGGCAGAGATTACCCACATCCGCTCGTCACTCCTCAACCTTCTCGGTTCATCCCACCCGACCCTCTCCCAGATCGCCTCATACTACTTTCACCAACCCTCAAAACAGCTGCGTCCCCTCCTCGTTCTCCTCTTCTCCCGCGCTACGAATGGTCTCGGTTCCCATTTCCCCCTCAAACACTGGTTTGCAGAACATTCTCGTCTCAGCGCCGAGCAGCTCGATGCACCCCTCTCGCGTCCAGATGTACTCAATGACTTTAACCCCTCCATGCCAGATCATACCGCCTCATTCAATGCTCCCTTTGACCTCCGTCCTCCCCCAACGAATCCCGCTCCTTCACCGCCCCCGTCTCTCTGCGCCGAGTCCGCCGTCTCATTACCACAGCTAGCGCACACGCTCCTTCCCACCCAACTACGTCTCGCTCAGATAGTCGAAATGATACATGTAGCATCCCTCCTCCACGACGACGTCATCGATAACTCTGACCTCCGTCGCGGCGCGCCCTCTGCGCCAGCTGCCTTTGGTAACAAGTTCGCTATCCTCGGGGGTGACTTTTTACTCGGCCGAGCAAGTGCAGCGCTGTCTCGACTCGGAGATAGCGAGGTCATAGAGTTGATTGCGAGCGTGATCGCTAACCTGGTCGAAGGGGAGATCTTGCAAATGAAAGGGACGGGCGCTCGGATCGACATCGACTTGCCGTCCTCATTGCATTCACCCTCGTCCAGTGAAATCGACATATCAAGTCTACATGCGCAACCCTCGCACGCGGAGGTGCCTTGCCCGGATAGATGGAATACATACCTCAAGAAGACGTATCTCAAGTCCGCTTCGCTGCTGGCGAAAGGTGCACGGGCTGCCGTGGTTCTTGGAGGTTGCAGAGAGGGTGAAGTCTGGAAGGAGGTCGCGTATGCCTATGGGCGGAATGTCGGCATTGCGTTCCAGGTGGGTTGTCTATCGCTTGGATACTACCCTATGAACTGATGTGTTCCTAGCTCGTCGATGATGTCTTGGATTTCTCGTCCTCGACGGCGCTTGGCAAGCCGGGCTCGGGGGCGGATCTTCGTTTGGGCCTTGCGACCGGTCCAGTGCTGTACGCCGCTGAAGAGTATCCCGAGTTGGAGCCCTTGATCGCTCGTGGATTCAAGCATGATGGGGATGTCGAACGGGTGAGTATCGTACATCGTCGTTCATTTTTTTCCCTTGTCGACATTCCCACCCACTCGGATAGGCTCTTTCTCTGATCCATGCTTCATCCGGCGTTTCTCGCACACGTGATCTCGCACAAGCATATGCCGAGAAGGCAAGGGAAGTGCTTGGGGTACTCCCCGCAAGTGAGGCAAGGGAGGCATTAGAGGCATTGACGGATGGGGTTGTCAGGCGAGGGTGGTGAGTACGCAGCTCCAACGCTACAGGACGTCTAGGACAGAGAGGTGTGGAGGCCATGACATTGCTCGCTCAGATACCATGCAAATAGAACGCTTCGTGCTGTCCACCATGTCGACCTGATGTGCCGCGCATCGCATTTTTTTTTACCAGATTCCTGCGTTGCCCCAACAGTGACACCATAGGGACTCAATACAAAGTACTTATCGAATGCACATAATTAAAGGCATCTTGATTCGTCCAATGGTTTGCGTGTCTTCCTTTCAGTTCGTCAGACTTCACCGGACTGGGGGATCAGGTATAATCACCCGTACGTAACTAAAGACCAAAAAGACCCACTAAAGACACAGATGCAATGGAAGGCGATGATGATCGGGAACCGCTAAACTATACTCGGTCTGGGTCGTACAAACGAGATGGGTGAAGCACCATCATCATCGTACCACTGCTTTTCGGAACAATTCGTCGTCACAGGCACGTCAAAACCTCATTATCATCACATCGTTCCTATCACTACCCCGCACCCTCATGCCATCTCGTTCGCCTTCTCGTGAACCTCCTTTTCGCGCTCGGTCGCGTATTGGTGCTTCTGGCTTGGTTTCCAGGTGGAGGATTCCCAGGGTTTGATACCAGCACGGTACATCTCGTCGACCTGTACACGCCGTCCAGTTTAGTTCAGTAGTCTGTATCGCGTCCTGCGAGATAGGATGGCAAAACTAGGGGGGGGGGGGCATCGAGGTAGACTGACCTCCTCCAAACTCAAGCCCTTTGTCTCTGGAATCGCGAAATAAACGTAGACGAAGCCAAAGACGAGCACGGCGAAAAATACCAGGAGAATCAGAGGTCCGATTCTGTTCAGCGACGATCGCAAACAAAAAGAAAGGATTCAGTACGGGGGTTCATTGGAATTCATCTCCCCGAACAATAATATAAGGGGCGCATGCAAGGTACGCACTTGGCTGCAATCTGAGGGGCAAAGAACGTGACCAAAAAGACCCACATCCAAGCTGAGCATGGACAACGTATCAACGACGCACGTCTGATTCTAAGAGAGAAGAACAATCAGGGACGTAGACTCACTCGTAGCACTACCCAGCGCGATACACTTGGCCCGCACGCGCAGCGGGAAGCTCTCTCCGAGATACACGCCTGCCGTCGGGCCCCAAAACATCGAGAACCCAAACACGTGCAGAATCGCAAACACGATGAGAGTGTCCCCGCCGCTCTTGTTTAGCTGGGAGAGGTTTGCGGTGGGCGTACCCGTGGGCGCTAGGGTGAAGTGGCCGACGAGTCCTGCGATGATGGCGCAGACGGCTTCCCAGACGGCACCTGTTAAGAGAAACTAAAGTGACGGTGGTAGTTTGTGGTTGGACGCGTGCATGGAGATGGGTGGGTACGTACACGACGTCGGCCCCATGTTTCGATGAAGATGAGAGCGGGTACAGTTCCAGCGACTGAGGCAGCCCCAAGGATAACTTGTATTACGTATGGGGAGAGCCTGCAGCGTGTCAAAAGACACGTCGAACTTACACGTAGACACGACCTACTGAGTTCCCGCACTTTGAAAGAACATAGCCCCGTATGCATCTTATCGTTCCAGTCAGAGGCACCGTAAAAGACCATCTCCAAATCCGAGGGACACGCACAATAAAAGACTTGTCCGCCCATCTGCTGGATGAACTGCAGCATCATCCCGTTCCCCGTTCGCTTCCACAAAGCGTTGCGTGTCGAAAAGCACTCTGCCCACGTTGCCTTGCCTCCTTCGTTCTCGGCCTCGATTGCTTCTGCAAGCTCAGCGACATGTGCTTCCACTACGTCGGAATCAATTGGAACAGAATTTAGCTCTGCAATCACAGCGCGTGCTTGTTCACTGCGGCGCGTGCCCAACAAATGACGACTACGCACAGATCATCAATCATGAGTATCAGATGGTGAAAATGGGAGGGAGAGAGAGAACCACCTACGGTGATTCTGGCAGGAAGAAGATACCCAAGAGTAAAACAAGCGCCCACAGCGTCTGCAAACCAATGGGGATACGCCAAGATGCCGAGTTGGCAATGGTATGGGTTCCGAGACTGATGACGAAACTCAAGAAGATGCCAACAACGATCTGAAGTTGATATAACACGAGCATTATTCCACGAATAGATTTCGGTGCCGTTTCTCCGTTGTAAAGGAGCACGATGGCTTTGAATGGACATTGAGGGGGAGATGTTGGAGATAAGGAGGGGAAGACAAACCGGACAATGCACCTACACTGAGGCCAGCAATGAACCGTCCTGTCAAAATTTGGGCGACCGAGTAAGTGGTTGCCGTTTGGATAGCCACACCGATAGTAAATATAACAGTCCATAAAAGCATGGAACGTCGCCGTCCCATGCTATCTGTTGTGAAAGCTTGTGCAAAAGAACCGCTGGAATGATAAGTACGCCATCAAGGTATGAATGTATGCTGAAGGCGAATTCTTACACGAACGTCCTGTAGGAGATTAGAGAATAGGAGTTTCGGCACAAAGCAAGCAAAGCATACCCAGCGAACAGGAGTGATATTATGATACCCTGGCGTGAACCCGACAAATAATACGTCCCATCCGAGCTCACTTGGCCAAAACGCTGTATAAAGTCAGGCATGATCAAAACACCCTTGGAGGGGGTGAACACTTGCTCAGATTAACTGGAGTCTGAAGGCAGACGTACTGAGATCACCCCAAAGTCGTAACCAAAGAGAAAACCTTTTCAAAGAAATCAGTCTAGCAAGATCAATGTATCAGACATCGCTCAAGTTGTCATCAGGGTATATATATAACTCACACACGCCGATCGGTGAACGGAAAATAGTCACCTCCTGAAAATGGGATCAAAGCACGAATGCTTCATTGGACCTTTGAGCGTATATTTCTATAACATACCGAACGCGGTGAAAATAGCAAGCAGTATAGTTCGTCGATTGGTCAGAATGTAACTTGCTTTCGCCATAACGATACCGTTTCTCTGATACTTTGATAAAAGGGTAAGGTAAGTGGGGGGATGAGGGGGCAAAACAGAAAGCGAGACGATTCTCCGCCTTGCCTAGCATTCTATATGAGCATCGACACATGAAACACAATCGCCGTGGCCCATGTGCCGACTGATCCTGCAAGGAGCATTATATAAAAGCCGGGAGAAACATACATCTCGATCGCGTATACGGCGATAGAATGCAGGATGCCAGAACACAGCAAGGATGAGTTTCACGATACGTCCTTAGATCATCCATGGACCGACCTCGCATCCACGACACGGTTTTTCGTGGTCCGCCGGGAAGAAAACGGACTATTGAGTAAGGCGAAAGACATTGAGTTCAACAACCATGCATGTTTTAGGATGGTAAGGGTCTTCAGTTCACGGGGTGTGCTTGGACACCATTACGCCCGTCTCCTAAACCCGTCCTAGAGCCCTGCTCCTATTTCGGATAAATTGCACACGAGTTACAATATACTTACTTCCGGGGTAACATGGGATTCAAGTCGGAGGACGCCATGAACAGTGATGTAAGGCGTACCATGTATCTGAGTCATGGATGTGAGGCGCCTCTCTTAAACCCACAGCACATGGAGAACTGTTCTATGACATAGATCAGACCTAAACCACTCAGATGGACTGGAATTGTACCAAGTTGTAGGAGATTGGAAGTTTCAGCTAACTTTGATGGGCGGCGTTATTGAACATGTTTGGGCCTTTCGACTGATTATTCAATCCAGCGCCGAAGAATTCGATTTGACAAGGGTGCCACCTGCCACAGGTACCGCCCGAGGTTCTACAGTTGTGTATGAAGGCGCTGGTGACGTTACCTGGCAAGTGAGACGTGAGGAGTCCCTGATAAAGGCACTCACTCATCAGTGAGTAGTAGAAGGGAGACTGAATTGTTTCAAGTCGCTAGGTCCCCGGCCAAGCAGCTGTGCACCGTTACGCCATTTATGTTGATCTGTGCCAGACCATACCACCAACTCCCGATAGCTTATTCTTATATATATTGTCGAGCGCATGCATAGGAAAGAAGCCCTCGAGAAGAAAGGTATCAGTGTCTGATCCATCGCAACAGATGGCCGTCGACAGCGAACATCAGGCCAGAGCTCTTGACTCGGAACAAGAATAATACGACTAGTGGCCTTGATGGAGGAAGAATAGAAGTCAGTCGAGTCGAAACATGCATATTCGGATGTGTTTCACACGAATTTGCAAACAAACGAAGATGAGGAGTAAGTACGGAGCCGGAATGAAGATTCTCGGTCACGTATGAGTGGTATGGGGAGCGGGGAGCGGGGATCGACATTGGGTGCAGATTGTCGAGGCAAGGCGCCTAGTGAGATCTACTTCGAAAAATGCGATTTACTTTGACCCAAAGTGTGACGAAAGCAGTGACTAAGTGGCTGAAAGTAGCAGTACATTAATTTGCTGATGAACATGGTGCTACGTTCTCATCCTCAATGTCGTAGTAGAGTCGTCGAGGCACCCTGAGATTTACGCGTAACGAAACTGTCTCGGTGGGGATTCCATTCGATGCTAGCCCGCCTATCGCTGGACCTGCCGAAGAGCCCGGAGTTTGCTCCACGCGTCTTTGGGTACCATCGTAAACGCACTTGCGAACTCATACATGCTGGTGAGAGGACAGTGGATTCTCGATCACGGAGCGAACGTCGTCGGAGAGGACGAGGAAGCGGAGAACTGGCCCATACCACTCACACTTGTAGCAAGACTAACTGTGCCTCTGCCCCATCCTCTTCAATATGCACCGACACCCTCCCCTCTTCCACCATCTTCGCCCTCGGCACGGCTATCAGCCTTCACGACACCCGTCACCTCGGCTCCGAATAGTGTATCCGTCTTCACGCTCTCCAAAACGACCACCGGCTCACGCGCACCTCGAGGACCAAACTCGGCATTGGTGCACGTAGCACACCGCTGTGCATGGCCTGGATGTCTCCTCTCAACGACAGCAGCCAAGCGGGAGAGCGTAAGCGCTGTGTTAGTCCCGTCCGCCGATAAGAGGTGAAGTCGTTCCGTCGTATTCAGAGGCGTCGATGTGGGCACGGCAGGTGGCGGAGGTTGCGAGACAGTAGTCGTGTTCGTCGAGATGCAGCAAGCGTCGCTGGAGAGGTCAGACGCGCAGCGACCGACCTGAAATTTGTTGGCAGGGAGCTGTCCACGGTAACGTCAAAGTAACCAGGAGAGTGTGTTTGAGCGTGACATTGATGTGGCCAGCCGAATTTCGTCCTTTGATAGTATCACGGCGCGGTAGAAATCTCCAGCAAACCGCCATGCGCCAAGGGGAACGTCCACGGGCTTTGAAAGGCCAATGGAACAGTTGATCTCGAAGGACAACATATGGCGCAGGCTGCGCTAATAGTTTCGGGGAAGGGTCCAAAATTAGCGGGAGCAACTCTGAATGATGTTTCTTGATGGCGAATCCTGTCTCGACATCTCCTTCAATAAATACCGTCGCCTACAAGCGTTCTGGCGGACCACAAGCTTAGGCATCATTGGGTTGGTGTGAAGCACGCCGATCCGAGCGCATTCAGTGAGACCTTGCTCAAGTCAGAGTGATGGGGAAATCACAGTACATAGGTGCACCGGGTACGCGTCGTGAAAAGGCCAGCCAACTCCGTGGCATGATGTGTGGAGAGGTGTAAAAGCCGTCCCGAGTCAGGAAAAAAATCATTTCGGGAGTTCTCCGCGTGGATCCGTGCCTCAAACGCAGGTCCGACGCGAGGGATGGAGGATTGAGTGAGTGAATGGAGGTTGCCAGCCGTAACCTGCTGCGTCTGTAAGTCAAAACACTATCAGCATCAAACAATATCTCGAGCAATTGTTCCACGAAGTCAAGACCAGTTATCATTTCCGTGACAGGGTGTTCGACCTGTAAACACATATTCCTATTGTTGGTGTTAGCTCAAGTTCGTATCACAAAACTTCATGGGCACTCACGTCTCCATGAAATAAAACTTCTGGGTATGAATTGGTGCCAAGATGTTATGTATACAGTACTTGATGAGTACTAAAGTTAGTGATGTACCGGGCGATCACATTGAAAGTCTGGTGCCACGACCAAGGCGGTGGTGATCGGGGTCCAATATTGGGTTACAAGTCATCAAGTTACCTTGCCACCTTCTCATACCTGTGACTCAAATGCGACCCTTCGCGGCAATATCCCTCCTTTTCGTAGTCCTGGTCACAGCGCACGGTGACCATGATGCCGCTGGCGAGAACCCGAAGCTCACTGGCGCCGACTATGCCATCCGTCATGTACGTCCCCATGCCGATTTCGGGCGAGCATCTCCTGACATCTTCATCCCCGTACAGATGGCTTCTGAACACCACATGTGTGTATACCATCTCCATTTTCCTCCTTTTTCGTAAGGACGACGCTGAGCACGTCTTTGGATTCCCAGAGATTCGTTCGACCTCGAGAGCTTCTTCCAGCTACATGATTTGAACCGGTAAGACCGTGCAACGTAGCCTGTCTTTTGTATGTGTGCTGATTCTGTTTGGGCCCTCAGAGATGGGGTATGGGACCGCGAAGAAATAGAAGCCATTTACGGCGTTCACCACATTTACTCGCAAAAGAAATCTAGGGTAAGCCCCCTCCCCTTGTTCCGGGTACAACTCCTCCCATCCCACATCTTCCAGGACGAGATCGAACACCAGAAGAAGGCGGATCATGTCGCCGACACCGTCCTGAAGCTCATGGACAAGAATGGAGATGGAAAGGTGACCCCCGAGGAGTTCGAGGCAGCTGGATTCCAGGGCCTTCCTTCTTTTGACGACATTGGTGCCGAGGGACACCACTATGACGTTGAGAGCGGTGCGTATTTCGGAATCCGTGTTCCATCTGTGTCGGAAACGCTCACGAGCCGGCCTTTGCAACAGAATTTTTCCTCCACCATGAAGGTTCGTCCCTGGGGGGTCCTACTATACGTCCATGCTATTCAAGCTCCAACTCACTCTTGTTCATGCATCGCAGAGCAATTCCATTCGACGCCTGAAACGCAAACAGACGACTCGTACAACCACCCCGAAGACATTGAGCATTTTTCCCACCATGAAAACATTGAACTTCTAGAAGCCGAACGCGAGGCCAAGTACCAAGGTATCACGGTCGAGGAAGTCTTGCGTTCACACGAGGAGCCCGCTGAGAAACCAGAGTCGGCACCCAGACCCAAGATAACGAGAGGCGTGCCCAAGCAAGATCCTGCTGTCAAGTACAAGGATATCGAAAAGGAAAAGGAGAACCAATCCGAATGGGGTACTGGCGAACAAGACTATAAG